>JAWPHD010019899.1:0-33808 GCA_037043455.1 Cyrtodaria siliqua | reverse complement strand
AAAAATATGTGACGTAGATCTTTCACCTTTTTATTCTGGATTGTAAACCCACTATAATATCCCTCTGATGATCCAGTACTATAGGGTTAACTGCATTGAAATTTTGCTTTTTTTAATGGTGTCATGTTAGCGAAGCCGCTAAACACGATTTGCGATCATTAAACGACTGATATACCTGCGCAAAAGTCAAAATTTCAATACTAGTTAAAACATTTGACGGATTTCATTGTTTTTAACAGTTTTACTCCCAAATGCATGATTGAAATAAAACATAATGATGCCCAATTTTGACGAATGAACGACAGCTTCTTCACTTTATAATAGTCGCAAATGTTTGAACGACAACCAAACTGATCGCAGGATTTTTGGCAAGTGCATTAGAAATACAAATAACCTTACTGTAATGTATATTTATGGTTGTTCAGTTAAATGTACTCATGACCTAACTTTGGAATATAAATATTACCAACTGTGTAAAATTCAACAGACAACCATATAATAATCACAAACTATGGTTGTCAACTAATATTGTTTCGATTAATCGATTTCATCGAGCATCAATCAGTTAAGCTTTTTTCTCCTTAGTCGATCCCAATTTTTCATGATCGAGTTTACTCAGTTGGTATTTTAGTACTAGAAAATGAAATAAGTTACTAATGATATCTCTTACAGAAACTAACCTAACAAATAATGGCAAAATTACACTACAAAACCATTTATCAAAACTCTATCCAGGTATTCAGTTCAAATAATACTGTATTTGCACCAATTAAAAGTATATGTTTATTCACAGGTTCTGAAAATGCCCATGGTTTACTATGCTTAAATGAATTATGAGTTGGTAACCCTTAATTCGAAGCTCCAGTTTTGGAGTTTGGCCTGCAGGTTAACGCCGTTTATATTGCGTATAGAGTTTAAGATTCTCATAATATGTAAGTGATATTTATATCTTGCTGTCAGAAAGTTTAGAAACAGTTTATATTGCAAATAGAGTTTAGATTCTCAAAATATTTAAGTTCTATAATTATATATATCTTGCCGTCAGAAGGTTTAGAAACAGTGTACATCTGTTGTAAAATTTGACTGCTGATGGCGGATAGGGAATTAAATGGGTCTCACAACCTAAACCTTAACATAAATGCTTGGTCAGCTTCACTCAGTTGCTTTACGACCAGATGACCAGAACATACTTGTATTGTGTTTCTTTTTTTCCACTAGTCAGAAAAAGGCTGGTGTGAAATGTCTGATATAGAAGCCACGTTTATTCGATTAATTATTGATCAACGGTCAGTCACAAATTCTCATGATCAATGATGAATTTTCAACCAATTCCCAACACTGATGTCAATCCATGTGTACACTGACAAATAAAATGGTTTGATGAACAAGATTATAAGAATCTTTCATGGGTATCTGGTGAAGATAGGGAATTTCGAGGTATAAGTGTTTTTATTTCCGATTAAAACACTTATACCGAGGGTTGGAATTCCCTATATGAACCGAATACCCATGACAGATTCTTTTTCTTGCATATCAGAGACATGTTGTGCGCTGACGCCGCCAGCTACTAACGTTTTGCATGTTTTCCTGCATACCGGATGTTGATACGCGCGTGACTTTTATCTTTACCCATTAAGATAAAGATAAGACTTTCCATCCCCCATGTAAAACGTGGATAGCCTTATCCGGTATGCAATAAATACATGTACATGTACCTACATGTAGTTTTCAAGTTATGCTCCAGACAAGAATTATCAGCTTAAAATTAAAAAAAAAAAAAATTGAATGAAGATAGAGTTATGGTTCTTGCTCTATGCACTATCTCACACTGCCTTCTGCATGTATCATTGTGTGACGTTTCATTCCAGTCCCATTAGTAGTTTCCAGTGGACGGACAAAGTGCCAAGCCTAATAAAAGAGACAGACAAATAGAGGCAAACCAATAAGACAGACAGATCTCGAGATGGGCAGGCAGGAAAGACCAATCAAGTAGACTACGAGTCTATGATCGCTGATTTCTGCCAAATATTCATTGCAAAATTAACTCTTTGAACCTTGAAACTGCAACTATAGGAACATGTTTCGACTTTTCTATCTTTCAACCCCGAAATCACGCATTTATATGTTTTGATTTTTCGTCCCAAAAGAAAGTCGAAACAAAACTTGCAGAAATCGGCCTCCATAGAAGACATTTTAAGCATACATACAGATTTATAACAGACAAATATACTGACCACTGTGCCTACACATGTGAGCCCGCAGTATGTATTTATTGTTGAACATTTCTGGACATATAGGACACTGTATATCACGTGGTGCAGTATGGGTTTTCCTGTGCTGTCGCAAGTTGCCTGAAATTACGATTAACAAAAATTAATGTTAAGTACTTAATATCACATTACTGCTAAGTATATGTTGAATATAATATTACATCCTCAGTAGAACTATACATTTAATTTGTAAGAAGTATTATTTCTGATATCATCATGATCATGTTCACATCAATAGTATTGAATTACTGTCATGTACTGTATGGTTGACATTGCTCATGCCTAAAATATGTATTTGGTTGAAAAGTTCACTTGACCATATCCCATACATTCTGGACCTTTCTTTTTTAAAGATGGCAGAGTGAGACCAATAGTCCTTAAGGCACTTTTAGTTTTGAATCGTTTTCGTAGGGCTCGCAGACAAAGTTTCCTTCAGTCATGTGGTGGGCTTACCTTTAGTTTTGAATGGTTTATCACAGTACTCACAGACAAACTTCCTCTCAGTCACAGGTGTGGCTTACCTTTCGTTTTGAATGGTTTCCCACAGTGCTCACAGACAAACTTCCTCTCAGACGCAGGTATGGCTTACCTTTAGTTTTGAATTGTTTCCTGCAGGGCTCGCAGACAAAGTTCCTCTCATCCACAGATGTGGCTTGTCTTTAGTTTTGAATGGTTTCCAGTGCTCACGAACTTCCTCTCAGTCGCAGATGTGGCTTAACCTTTCGTTTTGAAAGGTTTACCACTATGCTCACAGACAAACTTCCTCTCATCCACAGGTGTGGCTTATTTTAGTTTTGAATGGTTTCCCACAGTGCTCACAGACAAAGTTCCTCTCAGTCACAGGTATGGCTTACCTTTAGTTTTGAATGGTTTACCACAGTGCTTACAGACAAACTTTCTCTATGTCACAGGTGTTGCTTACCTTTAGTTTTGAATGGTTTACCACACTGCTCACAGACAAATTCCTCTCATCCACAGGTATGGCTTATTTTAGTTTTGAATGGTTTCCACAGTGCTCACAGACAAAGTTCCTCTCAGTCGCAGGTGTTGCTTACCTTTAGTTTTGA
This sequence comes from Cyrtodaria siliqua, assembly GCA_037043455.1. NCBI lineage: Eukaryota > Metazoa > Mollusca > Bivalvia > Adapedonta > Hiatellidae > Cyrtodaria > Cyrtodaria siliqua. The sequence continues at coordinate 30,471 of JAWPHD010019899.1, read as the reverse complement.
ATGGTTTACCACACTGCTCACAAATAAAGTTCCTCTCATCCATAGGTGTGGCTTATTTTAGTTTTGAATGGTTTACACAGTGCTCACAGACAAAGTTCCTCTCAGTCACAGGTTTGACTTAACTTTAGTTTTGAATGGTTTCCACAGTTCTCACAAACTTCCTCTCAGTCGCAGGTGTTGCTTACCTTTAGTTTTGAATGGTTTACCACACTGCTCACAGACAAAGTTCCTCCCAGTCACATATGTAGCTTACCTTTAGTTTTGAATGGTTTCCAACAGTGCTCACAGACAAAGTTCCTCTCAGTCACATGCTGTGGCTTACCTTTAGTTTTGAATGGCTTCCCACAGTGCTCACAGACAAAGTTCCTCTCAGTCACATGGTATGGCTTACTTTCAATTTTGAATGGCTTCCCACAGTGCTCACAGACAAAGTTCCTCTCAGTCACTGGTATGGCTTACCTTTAATTTTGAATGGTTTCCCACAGTGCTCACAAAGTTCCTCTCAGTCACAGATGTGGCTTATATTTAGCTTTGAATGGTTCCCCACAGTGCTGGCAGACAAAGTTCTTCTCAGTCACTGATGTGGCTTACCTTTAGTTTTGAATGGTTTACCACAGTGCTCGCAGACAAAGTTCCTCTCAGTCACATGATTGGTTTTGTGGTTGTGTAGCTGACTCTTCGTCTTGAAAGCCTTGGTACACATATCGCAATCAAAGTCACGCGTCTCTGCATGTGTGGCCGTGTGCTTCAATAGGTGGCGCTTTTTATACATCTGGCCGCAAACATAACATGGAACCATAACATCTCCTGCATAAATCCGTTTTCCATGTTTATCAAATTTAGCTTTCTTTAATTTTGTCTCAGGTTTTGGTCCAGGTTTCTTCTTCACATGAAATTGTTCAGTCTTATTACCAGAATATACTGGTATATCTTTGTCAATAACAGTTTCTGATTCTTCCTGAGAAATAATTTGTTTGCCATTATTTGTTTCATTTGTAAAATTATTAGAAAACGTAGTATCATTCATTAATATATCTAATTTAGTATTATTTGCTATCTTTATATCAAGATTTTGTGTTTTGTTTTGCTTCTCTCTGTTATGTTTTTTCTGTTCTACTCTTTCTTTGTAGTATTCTCTCTTTTTCTTGAGTTTTAACTGATGTTTTTCCATCTCTATAAAAGTTTCAATGTCACTAAAGTCACTTGCATCAGAGTCTGAATCTTCACTATCACCATCTCCAGTTTCATCATTTTCAATGATTTCCTGTTGATCGTCTTCTCTTACTTCCGTTTTCATGTTAGATACACCAACACGTGTGTTATCGCTAGCATCTGCTGCCAGAGTTTTCTTTAAATTATTTAGCAGTTTGTTGGTTACACTGTCTATATGAGCATCCGCAGTTGTAGTTTCATGTTTAACTTCTTCGTGTTCAAGCACGTTCTTTCTACTCAATGCTGAGCGTTTAGTCTGCTTGACTGTTTTTAGCGTTTTCTTTTGAAACTTTGCACTTCGTAAAGTTCTTAAATTCTCCTCATGATCAGGTCCTGCTTTTCGTCCAACTTTATTCCCCACTGCAGCTGGTTTTCGACTTTTACTTTTCTTCTTTTGAGACTGTTTAGATAGAGTAAAAGGGATATTCTCTTCTAAACATTCTAAAGGTTTATCTGTAACGTTTTTTCTAATATCCACTGAACTGGAAATTAGCACAGGTTCTGTTACTGAATCAGTCAACGTGTCTATATCATATTTAGTGGCGCTTTTCAGAACATTGTCCAACACATATTTTTCAACTTGTTCTTCATTGATAAGATGACTGTGCAAATGACAAATTGACAAAAACGTCCTACTGCACAATCCACAGCGAAATAAATTATTATTTACAATTTCATTATCAATACCGTTGTCATCAACAGTTGACTCCATATCTTTTGGAATGACTGATGAGCAGACATGAAAGTGTTCACCTTTCAATTCTGCATGTGAGTTTAGGTGGTTATAATAACTTACAATGTTGTTGAATTTTGACTCACAAAACCCACATATGAATGGAAAAACTTCAAGTACTGAATTAGCTCTGGCCAGGTAGTGGTCTTGTTTTACTTCAGTTGTTTCATTTGCTCCTTGCTTGTTGTCAATGTGCTTACTTTTATTATGTTCCATTGTACAATTTTGTTCAATTCTCATTTCATCTGAACCTTCTCTCAAACTGTCTTGCTCTGTCTCTTCACTTGCCACACTTAAAGCTATTACACAATTAACCTTTTCATGTAATTGTTTATTTTTCTCCTTTTGATTTTCTTCAGTACAACTTTTATCTTCTACTTTTCCACCTTGCTCCATATGCAGTTGACCAATATTTTGATTTGAAATAACACAATTATCGACATTTATTGAGTGGGTTCTAATTTCACACCTTTGATGGGTTGCCTCTGCATGCATGCGTGTACTCATGCCAGCTGAGTCTGATGTCATATTAGTGTGGCAGAGTTGATAATGAACCTCACCCGATGGTGATGGCATTGACTTCAGCACCTGCTGATGAGCTAGAATACTTGATGTTATTGGAATTCGTGGGGAGATCTGTGACATTTCTGTGACAGAAACCAATTCCCTTGGTGGGTTTGAGAATACAGTTGAAGGTGTTGTGGACATATTGATCAAATTTCCTCTACCATAGTCTCGTCCCATAGTGGAGAAACTTTGAAATGGGTTTTGTGCAGGTGGCAGCATGGGCATACTGTAGTAAGCCAAGTTGTTAATATCTGGATGAATGCTTGAAAAGGAATCTGTAATTGGTTGGCCAACGACACTTTGACGCAGGCCTCTATGGTAGCCTTCTCTGTAACTGATCGTATCATTGCTTGGATTATGGCCACTTTCTGGGTTTAGAGCACTCAGGTTGGTGTAGGTAGGTATGTATCGATCCATATTTAATTCATAACTGGTAAGAATAAATGTTGGTAACGTGTCTTTAATTCTTATTCAATATTATGTTTCACCTAAATATATGTAGTCCATTTCTGTTTAAACAACAACTTATTTCCTATGTTTGAAAGCACAGACATAAAATAATAGATCTGTGTTGAAAGTTTTTTATTTTCTATCACTGTAGTTGTTGGAATCGGTGAATTTAGACCTGTTCTCTTTGAACCTGAAAATGAGAAATGTGGAGAGCTATCAATAGGGATGTAACAGTATGGTCAAAAGTGTATTGAAAGATACTGCAATAGCCAGACCCCTACTGAAATATACAACTGCAAGACTTCAATACAGGTTTCAACTTTAAAGTAACTATCCCACCAACAACAGCCAAATTTCCAACATAAGTACACCATTTCTAAACTGACTGACGATGAGGCTATATAACTTGCATGTTTTGATAATCCGAACTCTACAGACACAATATAAACAGCTTTAACCATCCAGGCAAAACCCAAACTGGAGCGTTGAATTCGGTTTATGCATATTCAGCCACGGGTATTTTAAGAATCTGTCAATAAACATGTACTTTTAATCTGCACATATATTATATAACCAGAACACCTGGATAGAGTTTTGATAAACGGTTTTGTAGCGTAGTTTTGTCATTATTTGGAGGGTTAGTTTCTTTAATAGTTCAAATGAAATCATTATCCATCTGTATTTCTAGTCTATGAAGTATCGTTGAACTGTGCCTTTAAAGCTGACTTACCACGCTTAGGCCAAAAAAAAATACCTTTGTTTCCCGTGGCCCAACCGACCCTATTTTTAAGGGGCCGACCCTAAAACTTCTTATGAAAAAAAAAAAAAAAAAAAAAAAAAAATAATAATAATTTAAATTTGTTCTGAACAATGATTTATCACAATATATCGAGGTAAACTGACATCACATAGAAACTTTCAGTTGTATGGGGTTTATGAGTTAAATACATGTAGAATCTCACAATATCTTGCTCCAAAAAAAAAAAAGAAAAAAAGAAATGCCTACCGACCGACCCTATTTTTTTTAGAGCATGCAATAGGAAACACACCTATTATTTTTTTAACCATATAGGATTTTAGTACTTTATCTATCCTAATGACTTTGTTTTTTAAATGTTTGTTTGTATCATGTTTTACGTCATTTTCAACACATGTCAGGTTATATATGACGGTCGATTTTAGATGTTCTTTAAATGTTAAATGTTCTTTAAATGTGAAAATAAAATAAACTTTAGCAATTTTTCAATTCATTATAAACAATACAATTTAAACTGGAACAATCTGAACACAACAAAGAGCTAAAACACTGTTACCTTTCTTTACTAGTGATTATATTCAAATCAATTAACCACGTTTATTTAATTTATTATACAGACTGTTTTCATAATAGTTTGACACTTCAAAAACATCATGTTGAACTGATTTTAGTAGTGGAACAAACTCTTCTCGGAGCATCTTTAGGATTTTATAATTAAAAGATAAACAACTAAATGTTGTTCAGAGAACTGCAAGTGCCAAAAGAAAAAGTTAGCCGCAATTTTGAAATTGTCTGAATTTTGCAGGAATATTTATCGCCGCACCAGTCACGATCACATGACTCTTGACCTGAATAATAACAAATGTAGGAAATTTAATATTTTTTACTCAAGGTGCGATTATTGGACAATGGCCATGCTAGTTTTCAAACTAACAAACACTAATTAACAAAACAGGGGAAGAATTTTTTTACTTTATACTCGTCCTGTAGGACAAGTGGCATTGACATGTTACTCGTCCTTATAGGATGTTTACTCGTCCTGCTCTGATTGTAAAAGTTCATATGATCAAAGTCATTTGACACTATTATATATAAATAAAACAAAGGGAAACATCATAATGTGGTTTTTTTTTCTTTATATAAATAAATGAAAATTATGAAACTTTGACCAGTATTATAGATGACTATATTCATATTCTATAGTTCACTACAGCCTGATCATGGCCATTACAGTTACTCTGGCATGGTATACATGGTATATATTTCCCCCTTTTCCTGTGAAATTTTAAAAAAACAAAACACTTTTTTTATTAGAAAATGTTAATCTCCAATACAGGAACACAGCATACTCTTGCAATTCCCCTTCCTAAAGGCTCTGGTCCCAGTCACCTAAAAGCTGACAAATTCCCTTAAAGATTTCCCGGGTGAAAGTGTTATTTGTATAACATCAAATACCGTAACGTGCGCGCTCCGTGAAATTAGAATGGAAGCCGCATTTTAGTATGTCCCAAAACGGAAATGCGTCATTTCCCAATATCCGGTTGACTTAAATTGCAATATATCGGTGAATAAACAGAGTTGCGACTATTTACTGCATTTAATCGCTGAATAAACTATTTAAGAACTATTTTCTTTGTTGTTGTTTTCTACTGAAATGTTACTCGTCCTCTCGGACGACCGATTCATGGGTTTCACTCGTCCGGATTCGAATTTCACTCGTCAATACGAGCGGACGAGTGGAATTTTCGTGCCCTTCAAAATGTAGGATTTCACAGCTGCGGGGCTTGAGAAAGGATTACAGGATGTTTACTGGGTCACTGGTCACCAATACAGTCAATTTTACATGGGTATAAAGGTAACACCATTTTTTTTGAAAATAATCGCCAGTTTTAGTCGATAATTCTTTGAAATAATCTACAATAAGACAAAATAATCGCAAATGTCGGTAATGTCTATTGACAGCATGACCACTGTTTATAATAATAATTTTTTTGTTTTTTTGTTTCTTGCAATGCCTTGGCCTTTCATCTTTCTATAAACTTTAAATCTACTGTAGCGAGTTATGTTGAGAAATGTTGAAGAACATCAAATAGTAGCACCATCTTTCATGCAGATTATATATAGAGGATCTTAAACGAGTTCCCATTTCATATAAGGTTTATGAAACGAGTTATGAATTATTTTAATTTTAACGAGCTTTTGGCGAGTTAAAATTAAAAATAATTCATAACGAGTTTCATAAATCTTATATGGAAACGGAACAATTTTAAGATCCCTTTTATCACATAACATTGCAGTCAAATTAGTAAAAAATAATTCAGATGTACACAGAACCGCCACGACGTCAAACACATTTTAGCGCCAAAATGTCATAAAATATGTGACGTCGTAACGTCGCGTCTCACATATAACGTTACGTATAAAAGAGTTTGTGTTTTACCTCTTTACAAAATAGCAGTTTACGCCAACTTTTTAACAAACCAACAACAATGTTTTGTATAACGTGCATTATTTTTATAAGCTGTCACAAATAATAAGTTTATGACTCAGATCTGGGTGAATTTATAATAAATAAAATAGTTTCAGTTAATAAACTTGCGTAGTGTTACAGATTTAACTCAACCAATCAAAATCGTTCCAGGTTGTATTACACGTGTGTCATACAATAGAATATTAAATGGGTGTTCGACACTGCTAACAAGGGACGTTATGTGATAAACATCTGTATGTAACATGGTTTTAATATTTTATGTTCTTCTTCAACAAGGTAAATTGACAACATGAAAGTTAAGCTATCATGTCATAGGTGTGTTATGTGATAAATAGAATCTTACACTCAAGTTACAGTTACAAGTTACATTCTTTGACCATGGTCCATGTATTATTGAATTTAATAAACTCCTTGGATAAAATTAAAAAGATAGGATACTCGGCAGTAGAGGCCTCGCATCCTACCTATCATTTTATCCAACTCTCGTAGAAGCTGGATATATTACCTTCTTTAGCGTTTTCTTACTGATCTTCAAATAGAACTAAAGGTCACAGTTTATGTAAATACAAATGGCGGATATTCATGTAAGGGAGATAATGTCTACATACAGCTCAGTCCACCTGCATATATAACTGTGTGAGAGTTGCTGTACGGCGGCACGATTAACACAAATATACCCAAATACATCGGAATTACCCACAGACATATTAATATTTGTTATTAGGTCTGTGAATTACCCAAATACAGCCCAAATACACACCTATCCAATTGTTGTTGTTTTTCGGCAAATATTTCATTTTTATAGTTTAATATGGTATAAATGAATGTAATCTGTGAAAAAATATATATATTAGCTCCAGATATGAACTTTGCAGCCTTTTTAAAATTCATTTTTATCAAATTGGATACGACTTACTCAGTACCCAAATATAGCCTATGTTTGCCCAAATACACCCGATTTAATTGTGTTTTTTTGCCAAATACTTCATTTTTATTGTTGATTATTGTTGATTTTTGTATAAATAGATGTAATGAGTGAACACATTTATATATCAGCCGCAGATGCTTATTATATTTACTTTACAACCTTTATAAAAAATCGTTTTTATCAAATCGACCTACCCAAATATATCAAAATACACCCTTATTAATTATTTTCTTTTTTTCAGCGATAGTATTATTAAATATAAAAATGGATTGAGAAAAAATGTATTCGCTTGAAATATGAACTTAATCATCTTTTATTTTATTTTCAGAGATCAAATCAGACGCAAATTGCTGTATGACCACATAGAGATTTATGTCCATGATTGACTGTATCGTCAGGGGCGTAGCACGGCCTGTTTTCAAGATACTAATATGACGTGCGAAGCGCAGAGTGTGGGACGGTTTGGGGAATAGGTGCACCTCTTCCACAAGCTTGTGTGAACCGAAACTGTTAAAAATCTGCCACTGTGGATCATTTCGGCAGTTTACGGAATCAATGTCCCTAAAAGTTTAAAATTCCAAATTATGGACCTTTTGGTGATCAAGCCTGAGCATTTTACACCAAAGTGTATCAACAACAACATCATTTTATTTCATTTTAACTCAGTTTTTAACTCACATCCGTCAGGCAGTAACGGATCACTTTTCTTGATAGGTGCTACACTAAGTGGGTAATGAATTACTCAAGGAAATCGAAATTGTTTGCTATTTTATCTACAGTAACATGGACATGCATGTATGAATAAAAAAAGTCCGTTTTCAAATAAAAGGATTTAACAATGTGTTAATGAAACCACTCATAAGTCATTATGCGTCGAGCGAGCGAAGCGAGCGAAAAAAAAAATTATACTGAGGGCGTGCATCGAAATTGTTTGATATTTTATCTACAGTAACATGGACATACATGTATGAATAAAAAAAGTCCGTTTTCAAATAAAAGGATTTAACAATGTGTTAATTAAACCACTCATTAGCCATTATGCGTCGGGGAAAAAAAGAAATTATACTGAGGGCGTGCATCGAAATTGTTCGATATTTGATCTACTATAACATGGACATACATGTATGAATAAAAAAAGTCCGTTTTCAAATAAAAACCCTGGATCCGCTAGTGAAATATGTGCCGAATCTTTGCGCTAATGTATAGTTGTATGCTTATATGATCAATCTTCACGTATGAAAAGTTTCATAAAAAACAAATACATACGAGCTGAAAACATAAACTGATCCGCTACCACCGATAACCCGCTACTACCGCAAGCACTGTATGCCACGCTACGCCCCTCATCGTACTGTGCTCCAGAAAAGCTTTCGGCCTGTGAAAGGGTATTTCATTCGAATAATGCAGATTTTTAAATTTTATGTGTAATTATGATCACTGAATTATCAAGGTTTTGCTGCTTTTTTAATACTTACAATATGCAATTGTTGCGCTGAAATGGTACATTTTCAATGCTGATTTCACCAAAAAGTACTTCTTACTTCGCTGATTTTACTTCGTTTAATCGAAATTGTACTTAAACTTTGCGATGCTGACGAATTCTAATGCTGAAATACCCCTAAACGTGTGCGTGTGCGTGTTATAGTCCATCCACCTACGACAGGCGTCCTACCCTAACCCTAAAAATTGCTTATCTGGATCAATTTATTTACAAATCCCTTCTCCAGCAAATACTGTCTTTATAAGCCCCGTGTGGTTTTCGGGGGGCCCCGTTTGGTCACGGGGAAAAGAATAGGGCCACTGCAGATCCCTTTGGAGGGATAGGCAGAGGGGTAGAATCCCCCCAAATTCATGTTCATTTTATCATTTTTTGTTCATGTTCATTAAAGGTCTTCATCATGATCCCTGAATTGTTTCAGGTGCTATCTCGCTTGCATCAAAAGAGCAGTGGCAGAAAAACAATAACGTGGCTCCAGCGTAATGGAGTTTCTACGATAGAATTTGCAGCAACTCTGCAGTTCAGGGTGAGAAGGTTCTAGGCCCATTTTCCATATTTTATCTCGATGTACATGAAGATGAGCCTGGCATGTTCATAGCTTTTAGGCGCCATATAACCTTTTCATGTGTTGGTGCGCCTAAAACCCCAATTCAACTTATATGCTTTATAAACCACAGTCTGACGATACCAAATAATGTACGCTTTGCTTATATGTAATGTATGAGGGTACCGACCTCCTTTTCGTACGCCGGATCCGACCCATATTAGCCAGTATTCCGCCGGGTTGTGGTACGCCGTACGCCGACATCGCAGTTTTTCATACGCGTACGCCGTATTTTCTCAAATTTTTTTTCCATCCAAAAAATTTAAAAAAATGCTAATTTATGTTACAGATCGCTGGAAATGCCATTTCAGATCACCTAGGTTTCAAAAAAAGTTCGGGGGGGGGCATGCCCCCGGACCCCCCTAGAGAGCTCGGGCCCTGCGGTTCAAATAGTATTCCAGATGCATTGTTCAAATAGTATTCCAGGGGGGGAGGGGGGGGGGGGGGGGGGGGTGTACCCTAATGTATGTTGAAACACTAGTTATATCACGATGTGAAACACAAGTAATATCACGATTCTGGGAATTTATAAAGGGAGATAATTTAAAAGTTTGATTTGGGACATTTTGATCTTTATTATTTGTTTTGATCTCAATATTTTAATTTAAAAGAAACAACATCATGTTTTATAGTTATATTAGTATGCACATGACATATAGCTCAGTTACACGTATCAATTACCAATTACATGTATGTTTTTCATAACAGTTAATATTATTTCCCAATAACAGATAACAAAATATAAATTTCGCCAATAACAGCATAACATAAATAACCATTGCCCCCACCCCACCCCACCACCCCGTACCCGTATAACACGATTTTTCGAATAACTGTAGCCATGTTTACAAGCGGCTTTACACGATTTTTCGTTTAACCCTTACCCGTTTCAATGTCTATCTTTCTTTTCTTCTTTGCTTCTTTTTTTTTTTTTGACAGCAAAATAAATATTACTGTAATGTCTTACCTACGTATTTCTGCTAACAAATTATTTACTTTGAGATATTTATATACCTTGCTCCATTTCTTTTTCATTTCCTTTTTTACCAGTATATTATTGGTGCAATATAATCAACAATTAGTAATATTAAAAATATTAAAAAACAATGCTTTAAAGTAATAAAACAATAATATTAATCATGCTAGGTATAAACAGATAACTAACGGTTTAAAAACAAACGAGATTAAAAATAATAATAATAATAATCCGAGCGTGGCGCTCTTGTTCGTTTTTTTCTATATGATAAAGGGAAGTAATTTGTGCGAGGAAGTTTTTGCATTAAGATGTTGTTTCCATAACAAGCTTTTTATATTTACACATTTTAAGAGAATATTTAGTTTGCTGATATTATTGCTTCCTTTCTTCTTAATGTTGCAAATAGTATGCAAACTTTATTGGCGAGAATAAAGACACACTAATTTTAGATATATTAGAAATACAACTGTTATTATGTTGGACGAACAAAGCGGCGACTATCGCTAAAAAATCGTTAGAACCGATGAAACTTATTTTGAAGCACTCATATCATGTGAGGCAATAATCAATTTTTTTTTGATAACTTCCGGGAATATAAATAACATGCTCGCCAGTTGTCAATCATTTAGCCATTTCAACCAATCAAGCCAAGGCGAAACCTCCGACAAACAACGTTTAATAAAGCACGTGCAACTATGTTATAATATAACCTATTGTCAATATACTCCGACATCAACAAAAGGGCGGAGATATCTATGTACTGGCGACCTGTCAATTGCTAAGGCCTTTGTTTTGATTCTATGTTTTACGAATCCATGAAATGTCGTAGGAGGAGGGGAAAAAAACAAAAATTAAATTCCATTTGTTTTCAATGATTTTATTGTTGGGTCGGAAAACAAATTATTATGTGAAAAACACATACTGATAGTACAGTAAGTATTTATTATTTCTTAAACAAAGTTACATTAATTGGATCAATCGTGACGCTCGGCCAATCCCGTCTTTCTTCGGGATCCCGCCTCGTGTGTATCACGGCGCTTCGGTATGTTCAAAATCTTGACATTATGTTAGCCGGAAGGTAACGGCACAGAAGATAGTGCACTGTTGCTATATAAATCATATGGCCGCCGGCCACACGTGTTGATGTATAATTTGCGTTGAGTCTTTGTTTTTTACAATGCAGATGACGGTTTTATCACTGCTTTCATGTAAATAAACTTTTGATAGAGCAATCGGCTGAATAACATTGCAACATTATTTTACTATTTTAAGCTGTAAGACATTTGAAAATGATTAGTTTGTATTTATTTACAAACAAATGACTCGAAACTTTTCATTTGCACATGTGAAATACACTCGAAAGTTATCATTCGCTGTTGTGACACAACACAACATATACAATCCAATTATCGTATGCCTGAGAGTACTTTCTATTGTCCAAAGTCGTATGATATATCAATACATGAACACGAAAGTGTAAGTTGCATATTCGTATAACAGCACACTTTTCAAAAAAGTCTGCCTTTATACCAAATATCATACATGGGGCGTGGCTACTAGAAACGGTTTTAAGAAAAAGAGAAAAAAATATGGCGACAATATGGAAAGTGATCACATTATCTTTCAAGAATCTGTTTCTTGTGAGACAAAAATATAGTAAAAACACAATGTAGTGAACAATTTTGATAAAACATTTGAACACAAAAAACACATTCACATGGCGATACATTCGTGAACATGTAAGCATATTGTGATGTTGAATTTATGTATTGTAACATATCTGCAATAACATATTATTAAACTATGTAAGCATGTGAGCACGCGTTTAAATCTAACAATTCGATTGGTTGACGTTCTGTATCATATTGGTTTGATTGGTCAATTCGTCCGGGGGCAACACATTGCAAATGACATGTCGCAAGCACTTAGATATCTCCGCCCTTTTGTTGATGTCGGAGTATATTGACAATAGTTTATATAACATAGGTGCACGTGCTAAGCACGTGCTTTATACACGTGTTGTTGTTTGTCGGAGGTATCGTTCTGTTTTGATTGGTTGAAATGGATTAATGATTGACAACTGGCGACTGTTAATTGACATGTCGCCAGTACTTAGATATCTACGCCCCTATTGTTGATGTCGGAGTATACTGACAATAGTTTATATAACATAGCTGCACGTGCTTTATACACGTGCTTGTTGTTTGTCGGAGGTATCGTTCTGATTTGATTGACAACTGGCGACATGTTAATTCACTTCGCTGAGCACAGTTATGTCGCAGCACATTTTGGTTCATTAGTTTATGAGGCAACCTACGGGGTATTTTCCATTTTAGAACAGTTTAAATGATATATTAGTATTTCCTAATCGCTAGTATTTCCCATCGCTACTTGCTCATTAAAAAAAGCATGAGCATCTTGTTTATTTACTGACTGCATGCTCCATGATCGATCAACTCCGGTATATAAATTCATGGGATATAACAGGTACCCTGGGAGTTGAAAATGCCTATACGCCCCTTGTTATTTCTCGTTTTATCCGCCGAATGGCGAATAAGCTGGTTCCCTGATTACTCTGCGTAAACCACAGGTACCAGGTGCGCGGTGGCCATTTTTGACGCGATCGATTATCCTGAAATGAGTTGATGCTGACATAAAACTAAATTATTAACATACTACTACGCGATCTATTCAAATATCGATATATGTTATTTAAATATGCATGTATTGCTTTTAATTTATTGAAAAAAATATGGAATTCATAATATAACTTGGATTTTAACAGCGAAAATACACTCGATAGCTGTGTTGATTTTCTTTTTCTACAGTTTTCGGCTTGAATCGAGAATGCAATGTAACTCCTCTTTCATATACGGTACGATATTCAAAATAATATTCCTTCTTTATGCCATTAATTGTGTAGATTTGGTTGATGTCCTTGGATTTCTGTATAGTCTTTGTTGTGTTCTCAAATTACGCAGTTGAAATTGGTTGAAAATTCATAAAAAAAATCTCGAGTATTTTTCATAAACAATGTATACACATTTTAAAAAGTCAAACTGCTTTTATATATGTTTCGATATTCAAAAATAAGTATTCCTTTGTATTGCCATTATTGTGAAGGTCTGAGTATATGGCCTTGGATTGATGTATAGCCTTTGTTTTGTTCTCAAATTACGCAGTTGAAATTTATTAAAAAATCATAAAAAAAAATCTCGAGTATTTTTCATAAAAATGTATACACAATTTTAAGAAGTCAAACTACTGTTTTATTTAAGGTACTATATTCAGATTAATTATTTCTTTGTATTGCCATTATTGTGTAAATTCAGTTATGATGTACGTGTTTTAATATGCATTTGTATGTAGATCTATGATATATATTAACAATTTGCCGTGTCACGTCACTGTCGCAGTTTCGAATTATTACGATAACGAACGGATATTTTGTTATTTAGTTAGTTTTCAGTAAAGCTAAATCTGACATCACTTTATAGAAAAAGAATTAGCTATTAACGTGTCTTTGAATAAGCCTTCAACTGAAAAAACTTTTCCCAAAATAAACAAATCAGCAACGATATGTATATATATATCTATATTTTTAATTTTCCGAGTCACGTCACTGTCGCAGTTTCACATACGGTCAAACGAACGTATTTTTTTTGTTATTTAGTTCGTTTTTAGTAGTAAAGCTAAAACAAAATCACCGTATAGAATACAGAATTGTCTTTCAATTCGTCTTTGAAACAGCCAGCATCTTAAATACTAACAGTGATTTATAGTTACCTATACTCCCCCCCCCCCCCCCCCACCCCCACCCCCCCCAAAATACAATAGGCTCGAACTCGAAATATGTCCTTCAAATGATAAACATTATAAAAAATAAAATAAAAATCGTTTTATTTGTAGACATGTGATAAAAAACAACTTACAGAATGTCCAACTCGGTGTTATGAGGATATGTCATGGACAGGGGTGAATCAAAGGGTCTTCCTGTCGAATATTTTCGACGCCCCAGTCTATGACACCTGGGAAGGGTTTAATCTAATGTTGGTAGAACTTGCCCAATCCTTGTCATTATAATATTTCTATCGTATACGTGTTTATATTTGCTCTGTATGTAAAATATTGGCAATAAAATATGTTTAAATCAAAATCATGACACCTCGTTGGACATTCTATAACTATTACATTTTATCAATAAGATACCAAATGATGTTTATAACAGAGGCGTCAAGGGCAGCGGTGGCCGCCCCAATATTTCGGCAAGGAACCACATTTCGGCTAAGTGTAAATTTCAATAATTTTCTTAAACGTTGCCGTTTACTAAAAAAAATTATAACACCGTTACGTAATTTGCGAAATCTTATCTTACGTTTGCACTGATATAGCGACTTTGAGGTCGATTTCTACAACGGTGACCTTGAGAAGACCGCCCTAAGAACTCAGCTTGAGTCATTGAGAGTCCGTCTAAACGGCATGGTCGAGGACATCAACAACGTTACGGTACAGAGCGTCGCTAAATATAATATGTGACATGAAGCCAGCATCTCGTGATATGTTTTCCGAGATAGTGACAATACTAGAGCTTAAACTCATTCTAGTGATGCCAGTGACGAACGCCACTAGTGAACGGTCTTTCTCAGATCTGCGCAGACTGAAGACGTATCCCCGCACAAGCATGACCCAGGAACGCCTAAACCACCTGATGACTCTTCACGAGCACCGAGATGCAACAGACAACATGAATTTGAGAGAGGTTGCGAATGTGTTAACTTCAGCCAACGAATCACGCCCAGTTACGTTTGGGAAATTTTGAAATTAACTGAATGTGTCACACACTGTTCAAGAATACAATAGCCGAGAATCTATGTTCGAATTATTAGCTAGGGGTGAGCTATTGTGACAACTCTTCGTCCGTCGCCCGTCGTCAACATTTAGCTTGTTTATACGATAGAGGCCACATTGCTTGAGCAATCTTAACCGAACTTACACAGATTGTATATGACCATAAGATCTCGGATAAGTTCGATAATGGTCAAGATCGTACTAGTAACACAAGAGTTATGGTCCCTGATTTAGCAAAAAATGCAATTTTACATGTTGTTAACACGATACAGGCCACATTTCTTGAGCAATCCTAACTTTCCAAACTTTCCAAACTTTCCAAACTTTATTTCAAACAATAATTTCACGAGCCCGAAGAAGGGCTCGTGAAATTATTGTTTACAATTGAACTCCAGGCTCGTGAAATTATTGTTTACAATTGAACTCCAAACCGTGATATATTAAACGATAATTACAGTAAACGATGTTCTATTTCTTAAATATAACGAGATATTTTAAACTAGGATGTATTAGAACATTACATACATAATATATTTCATTTTCTCAAAGTTAAAATGTACGACTAAAGTCCTCAGAATTCACCAGAATGCGTCATTTACAGGGTAATTTCGAGAAAAAAGCAATCTGCGGGGGGAATCCCCTCAACCCCAACAGCGGGAGAGAGGGTAACCCCTCCCTCACCCACCACCTTCATCGCCCTAATGTTTAACTCCTTCCGGCGCCTCTTTATAATGTTTGCTCTGAAACTCTTACCCACAAGATGAAGCAATCAGAAGGGAAAAAAGAAACACATCGTATTTTGATCGAGTACTGAACAAATTAGGGTACTGAACAAATTAGGTGCCATTATCCAGGACGATTAGGTGCCTCGCTCAAATGTGTAAAATCGTAGGATTTTTCAACGCAGCAAGAATTGTTTATACTTTTCTATTACACGGAACATGAAATACAATAAAGTCGCTTAAATGAACTCAAAATGAAATCTAAAAACGTCATAAACTAAAGAAAAAGTCATTTCAAATGATCAATACTCGCCTTTGCCCAAGCAGAATCGCACAAAAAAAAACTTTGTGTCGATTTCACAAACATTACGCAGAGACAGTGTTGTTCATAAGGTGAACATATCTTCATTATGTTCCGTGAAACCATTAACATTACAAAAGAAAGCATAATTAGGAAATAATCCGACTATAAAGAAGGTCATTAGAAAAAAAAAACATATCTTGGTTATCCCAAAACAACAGTGAATATTAGGTGCCCATCCGTAGCGATTAGGAGCCTAATCGACTTTTATTGACTTTAATCCGTGCAAATTCTGTTCTGATCCTGCGCAGTGAGGTAGGTGTTCTACATAGTGCAGACTTTTCTTGTTTTCTTCTTCAAAAATCGAGGAATGTCATGGTAAACTGACCAGACCGACTATTCCCAGAATGCGGGAATCGACGATTTAGGCATTTTAGATAAATCGCACGACACATGTGGACGCTCTATTTTATATTCACATCTCTACATTTATTCTGTGTATTTCTCAACCATAGATATAAATAGTGTACGCACATCTACGATTTTCTGGACACAAATATGGTAATCTGAAGAAGCTTTATCGCAACAAAGTGTACGGCAATACAGGCGTTCAACCTGCATGCTAGGAACTAAGAACAAACACACGTTGGACATATTCCTCGTTTTGAGAAATGCCTATTTATGCTTTACTATCATATTATTATAATAATTGTTTAAATACACATACACAAACACTCAATAAAATCTAAATGTCATAGCTTACCTGAAGCAAAAAATGAACTGTCAGTTTGGCACTTAAAATCAAAGTACCGAAGGTACTGAGAGCATGGTGAACTATGATTTGTGCATCCATGTAATGGTAGGTTTCTTTCAAATCACGCATGACATGGATGGACTGAAAATGTGTCAACTCTTCTTAATAACAAAACATCATTGCATGTAATAATACATCAATGCATTGTTTAATGTATCTGGAACTAAGGCGATTAAAACAAGATAAGGTAAGGTATATACAGGAATAAAGAAGGGAACAAAAGGAATGATTGGTTATAATGAAAATTAATCTTCGAAACGCTTCATCATCTTCACAGGTGTTAAAGTGTATCAAAAAACATCACCAGTCATCACCTATCAAAGTTTGAGTCATTAGAAATGAATATAGCGTCAAAAAGGTCAAGACAGCTAATTTTGCCAATTCATGGGGAGGTAATTCATAGACCCTTTGACCAACATAGCCGAATTAAAATAGGAAACAACCTTGCATTGATATCGACCTACTATGCAAGTATGATTAAAATCAAATGAACACGAGTGTAGTCAGTAGTCAGAGTATAGCTGAAAGACAGCCATATCCCCCGCTGCACAAAGATTTATAATATACATATTTTAACATGGAATGTCACTGTAAAATGACAAATTCTCCCTGAAGCTTCCGTGTTCCAAAAAGTGTGACCTTCTACTAAAAGAACATATGTTTTAAATACAACTTGTAGTAGAGACATACAGACTACACATATACAAAACATAACTTATAAATCTTTGTGCTCATTTGATTTTAATCTCACAACTCGGAGTATCCCTGGTCTCGGGACACCGTTGTTATTTATTCTCACAACTCGGAATACCACTGGTCTCGGGATACCGTTGTAGTTCATTCTCACAACTCGGAGTACCACTGTTCTCGGGATACCGTTGTGATTTAATCTCACAACTCGGAGTGAACATGATGTTCATACACAATTATTTCGTTGTTATATTTTTCAACCATGTATGTGAACGCTACTGAGAATTTCACGATTCATATCACTAATTGTAATTTTTACGTGGATTTTTTTTTAAGTCGGCAAATCGTTTGTTGACAATAATCACCAAAGTCACGGTAAATTTCGTTTACTACCTTAGGCCTAAACAAAAAGCATTTTGTTTCCTGTCGCCCAACCGAATCGCCGTTTTTACCCTCGACACAACTTTTACCCCTTCATTTTTGTGTTGCTTTGCTGTGTTTTGGCCTTAACAGAATATAATTCAATCAGTTTTGCATGTAATTTGAAAATTGTAATAAAAGGTAACATATCTGTGTTTAGATCTACTCTTGTTGTGTAATGTATATCTCTCAATGCTACAGTCATACGTTCGAGTCCCGCTTGTTACGCGTTTGCACATTGAATAATGTTTGACAGCTACTCACTTACGCCTGGCAGGACTGTGGTTCTACGAGTTTGTTTCAAAACAGATGAGGTCTACCTCTACCTCTACCAAATTGACGCATTGATAAAAGTCGTAAAAATCTTTAAAAAAATCCACCCACTCTCCACACACTCACACACACAAACAATTTGTTTTCCGACTTAAGTCTAAAAGGGAGTACCTCAGGCCTTTTATGGGGATCTATAGGTGTCCGATTTAAAATTGACAAATATTAATATTTTATTCTACATGACCAAAACATAATGAGCGTATAAAATCTTTTATGTGTAAAGAAATTCATTCTGCACAGTAATACGTGCTTAATTTTAGCATATTACGTGCGAGTCCACCCTAGCTATATGGTGTTCTGAAACTTTAGACATTAACAAAATGGTTCTAGCTTCACATTTTGATTGCTAGTGTTTTCTATCGTGAACTGGAACAATTTTGTAATTTAAGCTTTTTCTATAAAAAATCTGATGTACCCCTTTTAAGACCATTGGGTATGAATTAAACAAACTTTTTTGCATAAATAGAATAAAAACAAGAGGCCCAAGAGGGCCTGTGGACGCTCTACTGGCTAACATGGCTCTTATAACATCAATGAAGTGAGTGACTGCCATTTACGTTTTTTTGAAAGTTTCGGGCAAAAAACAGCTTTTTAACTATAAAATCAAAGGCCATAACTAAAGAATCTGGTAAAGTTTGGTAAAGATCAGATGAAAAATGAAGGCCCAACCGTATTAACGAGGCAACATATAGCATGTTTAACTAAATCAAGAACACCTCTGTTACTGGTCCGACTGGTCGAACATAGAGCTAAAAAAAAAAAAATATCAAAAAAAAAAAATATCAAAAAAAAAAAAAAATTGCAAAACATTTAAAAAAAAAAAAAAAAAGAAGATATTTCAAAAAAAAAAAAAAATCAAAAAAAAAAATTCAAAAAAAATAATTCATAAAAAAATATTTGAACAAAATTGGTAAAGGACCATAAGCTTATAGCAACACCAAAATATTAAACCTCTGGCTCTTGCAATTTCAGAGAAGAAGATTTTTTAAGTTTTTCCCTATACATGTCTATGTAAAACATGTGACCCTTGGGGCGGGGCCAAATGTGACCCCAGGGTCACCATTTGAACAAACTTGGTAAAGGACCATAAGCTTTTAGCAAATGCAAAATATTAAACCTCTGGCTCTTGCAGTTCCAGAGAAGATTTTTTTCTTCAGTTTTTCCCTCTACAAGCATTTATGTAAAACTGTGAATCCCCGGGGCAGGGCCAGATGTGACCCCAGGGTCCCCATTTGAACAAAATAGGTAAAGGACCATAAGCTTATAGCAACACCAAAATATTAAACCTCTGGCTCTTGCAGTTTCAGAGAAGAAGAATTTTTAAGTTTTTCCCTATACATGTCTATGTAAAACATGTGACCCTTGGGGCGGGACCAAATGTGACCCCAGGGTCACTATTGTCACTATTTGAACAAACTTGGTAAAGGACCATAAGCTTATAATAAATGTAACATATCAAACCTCTGACTCTTGTAGTTGGCGAGAAGAAGATTTTTAAAAAAAAAATCCTATATAAGTCTATGTAAAACTGTGACCCTCGGGGCGGGGACAAATTTGACCCCCGGGTCACCATTTGAACAAACTTAGTAGAGGACCAAAAGCTGATGCTACATGTATTACATGAGAGCTCTGTGCCATGTGGTTCCAGAGAAGAAGATTTTTTTCAGTTTTTCCCTATACAAGCCTATGTAAAACTGTGACCCCCGGGGTGGGGCCAAATGTGACCCCTGGGTCACCATTTGAACAAACTTGATAGAGGACCACAAGCTTATAGCAAATGCAAAATATTAAACCTCTGGCTCTTGCAGTTTCAGAGAAGAAGATTTTTTAAGTTTTTCCCTATACATGTCTATGTAAAACATGTGACCCTTGGGGCGGGGCCAAAAGTGACCCGAGGGTCACCATTTGAACAAACTTGGTAAAGGACCATAAGCTTATAGTAAATGCAAAATATCAAACCTCTGGCTCTTGTAGTTTCCGAGAAGAAGATTTTTAAAAAAAAAATCCTATATAAGTCTATGTAAAACTGTGACCCCCGGGGCGGGGACAAATTTGACCCCAGGGTCACCATTTGAACAAACTTAGTAGAGGACCATAAGCTGATGCTACATGTAATACATGAGAGCTCTGTGCCTTGTGGTTTCAGAGAAGAACATTTTTTAAAGTTTTTTCCTATATGTCTATATGAAAAACATGCAAAACCTCAATATACAAATTTTGGACCCCCGGGGCACGGCCATTTTTGACCCCGGGGACTTTATTTGAACAAACTTGATAGTCTAGGCGTTGGCGATCATTTTAAAAGAAAAACTGTTGAAATCTGTCCAGCGGTTCTTTTAAGGTTTCGACCATATATGGTAATGGCAGCCATCTTGGATGTAGCATTGACCTAATTTTAACAAATCTAAAAAGCATTCAACTAAGGATCATCCACGTGAAGTTTGGTCAAAATTAGCCAAGCGGTTTCTGAGAAGAAGTCGTTTGAAGAAAAGTTAACGGACGACAGACAGACAGACAGACAGACGACAGACAGACAGAAGACGGACGACGGACGACACAGCATCCCATAAGCTCTGCTGGCCCTTGGCCAGTAGAGCTAAAAAATTAGGTTCTGCTCAGATTCGAACCCATCTCGGTCGCTTTATAATCCATAATTTTATGGGACTGCCGCTCTCCCGACTGAGCTAATAATCCTTTACACATTTTGATGATCTATAAAAGGTATTTATTCTAAAACCGCAGTGTCCGAATGATTTATACCCAGTCAGAACTTGTTGATTTGCATTCGGTTTCGCCGACACGATCGGCACACGTATTCAGGATTATTTTACGACCGAAACAGTTATTTTAACTTCATAGCAAGAGAGATAAATACTTCAGAATATTACACAGCTTACTTCAAAATAAGCTGAAATCTTATTCCGGAGAATAGGCAGCAACAACGTTTTACAAAGGATAGTAGATTATGCGATAACCATTACTGACCAAACCTATTAAATATTATATGAAGACTATAAAGGCCATGTATATTTCTTAATTATATAAATCCAAGAAAGATGGAAGATATGCGTTTGATGGTGTTGCAACAAGAGAAATAAATTATAAAATTAACTTGTTACAAATCTCAATCACTATCCTAGGAGAACAATACAGCGTATGAATATATTTTACGCAAGATCACGTGATGATCATGTGATGATGATGATTGCTCTATTTATAGAACGCACAGCTAAACGATGAAACAATAGATGAAATAGCTATATAAATAATATATAACTTAAACAATGTATCGAGGAAATTATTTGAAATTTCTAAATGACATTACCTTATTTGTATTCGCACTAGAAAAGAAGAAACACCTGTTAAAATATGGGTCTTCTTTTTCAGGCAATGCGTCGATTCATCAGTGAGGCTGTAGTTAGGATTCGTGAAAAAACACGGTAACTATAGCTTGGTGGTGCAAGTTCACCATGCTAAAAAACAATAAGAAAGCCAAATTAGTTATTGAATGTGTTCGAGATTCAATCGCTTTGAAAAGTTTAGGATCGCTATGGTTTTGTTCATGTATTCTTCTCTTTTTTTTTCTCTTTTTTTGCGCTCTAGTTATTTGATTTTATTATTTCTTACGGCTTAGAATAAGACTCCCTTCCATTGAATTATACCTCTCATCAATTGAAGTGAGCATCTCTTCAGTTGAATAAGACCACGGTCCACATTAGTTGCAATTGAACATCGGTTTTACCGTCTAATTCAATTGAAGAAAGGTGTAATACAGTTTAAGGTTTAATTCAATTCAACTGAAAAGAGGCCTAATTCAGTTGAAGGTTTAGTTCAATCCATTTGAACAGAGGTTTAATTCAATTGAACCTCTCTTCACTTGAATTAGACCGCCCTTTAAATGAATTAGACCGAGCCTTAACTGCTTGAAGAGAGATTCAATGAGTTTCTTGAGTTGGCGTTCCTGTAAGTACTTAGACGGTGGCACGAACTTCTAACATCTACCAAAATCTACCACAATGCACCCACATCTACTTATACTTGGAAACATCATACATTTAAAGCCTATCAGTCATGTATGCAGGTTGATCTGGGTAGAATATTTCATTCTGTGTTGTATGTATGCTGTTAACAATGATAGTGTATATAAATTGTAAGGTTTTGGGTAGATTTGGGTAGATTTGGGACAAGGATTTGGGTAGATTTAGGTAGATTTAGGTAGGGATTTGGGGTAGATTTTGGTGAATTTATGTAGATTTGGGTATTTCGTACCACCCTTATACACTTCTCAAAACTGCTAACTACACCGCTCACGTTTTGGGTTATATATATCGATGGGTTGAATGTTTTTCAATAAAATAAAAAGGAAATACCAATTCAATCATTTTTACATCATTTCATTTTATTTTTTTCATGGGCAATGCTAGAACTAAACCACAATAAGCAATTACAAACGACCCATGTAAACACTAAAGTCACACTTTTATGAACAAGAAATGAAAAGTGTGACTTTAGTGTTTACATGGGTCGTTTGTAATTGCTTATTGTGGTTTAGTTCTAGCATTGCCCATGAAAAAAATAAAATGAAATGATGTAAAAATGATTGAATTGGTATTTCCTTTTTATTTTATTGAAAAACATTCAACCCATCGATATATATAACCCAAAACGTAGCGGTGTAGTTAGCAGTTTTGAGAAGTGTACTGTCGGTCTAGATTCGCTGAAGGTTGGCGTTGGTCCATTTGGCTAGTGCAAGACATTCTCGATCTTGAAAAAATGTGTCGATTGAATAGAGCCTTTCTTTAATGGAATAAGACATCTGTTCAATTGAATTTAACCGATTCTGAAATGTTTCAGTAAATCTGGCTTCCATAGTTTGATTTTTTTCAAGTGCATAACTTCCCAGACAGGTCAATTATGTTTTTCTGTAGGTAAGTTATGATATTTAGATGTTATCGAGGGTTTATTAATGTGTATTTAAGAAATAATTATAATATGGTAGTAAAACATGAATAGGCATCTATCAAAAGAACGAATATGTTCACCTTTTGTTTGTTCTTCTTTCATAGCACGTCAGCATTGAAGGTTGCGAAAGATCCTCTTCAAATTACCATATTTCTGTCTAGACATTCGCAGATGTTAGTCAGAATTCTATATCTAATATTGGGAAATTCGCATTCGCAAGATAACTGTAAAGGTCTAAATACAATAAAAGAACATCTACATGTGTTGTGCGCTACCCACTATCCCCCTACACCCGAAACCATTGGTTACGGCAGAAAGGGTTTCTTAAACATCATGCGTAGATCGTCGATGCTCACATTTTAGGAATAATCGCTTTGCTAGCACATGTATGGTGGCTGATTTCTGCCATTTCGTCTTTTCGTTATTTCCCCACTCCTCTCCCCACCCCATTCCCCCCCCCCCCCCAACCCCCCACCCATATGGAAGAATCTTCCTCAAACGGGTTATCGATGAGTCGCCAGATTTTTACATGGAGCGTATAGGGGGAAACTTCATAATTGTTTAATATTAGAAATTCTATAAATATGATCGCTTAGGTGCAAACAGTTACTTAAAATACAATTTATTATCTTTATTTTGATATAAGTTTCATATTTTTATGTTAAAAGGATCTTGGTCTGTTTTCGAGTTTAAATAGACCATCTAGTGTCCTTATATGTTCTATATAAAATTCTTAAAATATGTCGAACATGTGTTTTTTAATTGTAAATATATCGCATAATGACGAAACTGAAGCCTTGTGTGCAAACGGTTCTAAATAGGTGAAACACTAATCTTTATTTTGATATAGTTTTTTTGTTAATGACACTAGTTATAGATGGTCTGTTTTACAAGCAAAGATAGCAACTTTTTTTAAATTATTAATTGTTGTTGTTGTTGTTTGCGATAATCACATTAAGCAGACGACGCGGAGAAATCTATATCATGAAGAGTTGTATGCATAAATGTTTAATTCATGCAAAAACCCATTACACATGTATTTCTCTGTCCAATGATGGTATTTCCATTTTAGGCAAAACAGGAGTCAGAACGAAACTTTTCCTATATCAAAAATGATGCTATTTTTAAATTTTAAACAGCTTTTTATAGAATTTCTCACTATTATAATGCCATTTCCATAAAAATACACTTAAAAAAATCTATTCTCAGTTATAGCTTATTAAAAGCTTGTTTATAATCAAGTATTTCATGTAAATATTAAACTGATTTTTTAAAAATGTGTTTTGCTTAAATTTACTAAAGTGCATTTATAGTTTCACTCTATATGGTCACTGTAGATGCAAACGATTCTCAATGTTGTATGGCCCCCATAAAGTGTGCAAGTGTGACTGCCGACGCGCTAAATTACATAACGCCCGAGGCGGCTTTATCGATATCTGCGGGAGGTAAATCAGTACTAATCTATCACCAAGAGTTACGTTTCGTGAAATTATTGTGTTTTTTCAGTCGATTTGGATTTGAGGAAGATTCTTCCATATGCTCTCAAACCATTGGTTACGGCAGAAAGTGTTTCTCAAACATCATGCGTAGATCGTCGATGCCCACATTTTAGGAATAATCGCTTTGCTAGCACATGTATGGTGGCTGATTTCTGCCATTTCGTCTTTTCGTTATTTTGCCTCGAAAAGACGACAGAACGAAAAGACGGCAAATGCAGCAAGAAAAGACGACAGTACAAAAAGATGAAAGAACGACAGAACGAAAAGACGAAATTTCAAGTGCGAAAAGACGAAAGAACGCGAAAAGACACTTTAGCCGCGAAAAGGCGCCATTTGATAGTGTCGTCTTTTCATTATTTCGTGTAGCCTTCTGTCGTCTGTTCGCTTCTAATCTGTCGTCTTTGCGTTCTGTCGTTCTTTCGACTTTTCGTTCTGTTGTCTTTCCGCGCTGCGTTCTTCTTTTCGTTCTGTCGTCTTTTCGCCTTCCGATCACTGCGACCATTTCACGGTGACTACTAAAAGTCAGAACGATTTTGCATTGTTTGGGAAATGGATCAAAAAGATAGGATGTGTGCATCCCTTATGTCCAGTCAATAATAAACGGAGGGTTTCTATTTCTTTAAAAGTTTTTATAATCGCAGAATGATTCAGTTAATATGAACATTAAAACATAATAATACAAAAATAATATTTTGACTTTGTAATTTAGAAGTAACTTTCCGCGACATTTTTATTGAGCCAATATATAAATATCACAATTATTAGAGGGTATCACCCGAGGCGAAGTTTACAATTTTTTATTATCGTAACCCTGATCTACTATTAAAATATAAAAGTAATTTAAGAACTCTTTTGCGACAAGGACTATCACAACGTGACTTATAGGGTGAGTTGATCTTCGTAAGATCCTTGGTCATAGTAACTGTCATTCAATATTTATAAAACTGTTAAAATGTTTATCAAAAGAGTGCATGACTGTATCATTTTGCAACACACAGCATGTTTAGTGGTTGACCCATTTACAGTTCGCCACTATGCCTTCCTCTTTGATTGTGCGATGACAGGACATAATTGTGGACTCTAAGATGACGTCTACCTAAATCGTCATAGGACGGTACCGTAGCGTTTGATGCTTGTTTTAAATCTTGTCTTGTCGTACCCTTAACGGTTTGTTCTCTTGTTGCTCTGGCTTCTGCCACGTCAATGAGTACTTGCTTTATGACTCTCTAGGCTTTTGGTTGTTTATATTATATATACATGGTCATTTATGTTGTTTACTTTTATGGCCTATTAATGCTGCCTTGTTTGTTAGAGAATATAACCTGGCGGGGTTATGTTTATTAACACTGTCCTAGAACCCTCAGCGGACTTTTTTGCCATTGAGCTAGGTCAGGTTGCAGGTTAAAGTATTATGAAAAGGGATGTAACTCTGCCGATATGAAAGTCAGAGTTATTGGACATATGTAACGACATTGCTTGGGTTAAGATGAAGATGTGTGTGACGTTTTATGACCATAAGTGAAATACGTTTCAAGTTATGACCAATTTCAGGTTGAGGTTAGTGTGACGGACGGACGGCGACGACGGACGACGACAGACAAACAGACGACGGACAAACTGATTCCTAAGTGACTGCCATGCTGACGACATAAAAAGTGATCCATTGGAAGCAACGAACACAAACAAGAGATAAAGTAGCAGTCTGGGTTGTATCAAGTCTGTTCACTAACCCTTAACCCGCTACATATATAATGGGCTGTTCTTTCTTTGAATTAAGACCATTCCATTTATGTGACAGAGGGGTGTTTTGGGGAAAATGACTGATCAGCAGCCGGACATTGTAAACCCTGATAAGCCTGTGAGTTACTCGAGTTACTCGTAGGCTGATTTGGTTGGGTTTACAATGGACTCAAAGGCTATTATAGTCGTGCTTAGCGAGTTTGGGGTTAAGCTGGCACAAATAAATCATAAATAAAAGAGAGAACAACGTGATGTGATTTATAAATAATTGTGCAATTTTATTTCAAGTTCAAGTTGCAGAGATATTGGATTTATTTGTCAACAATTATTTATGGGCGGCCATTACCGCCAAAAGTATGTTTTTAATAAATCATCCAGTCAAAGATTAATTAATTCATCGGTATTATATTTAATTCAATGTAACTTTAATTGATTCACTACTTTTTTTGAAACCATCTAATCAAACTTAAAACAATCCGATGCTTTGTTAAATAATCCGGAGTGTTTTTTCAAACCATCTTATCGAGCTTGAAACGATTCAATGCAATGCTAAACAGTTCAGTTGGAAACATGAATCAAAGTAAAAGAATGTGAACCAATTTAAAAGTAACCAAGTCAATTTACCGATCCGTGAAAAAATCTATAGAAAACTGAATTAATGCAAGACCAAAGCACTCAATTCAATGAAAGCAGAATCAATTTGACATGAAGACAAATGGCCGATACTGAACAGAATTAATACGATGTAAAGTGAATTAATTCAGGGCATTCCCAAACAGTTGTGCGAGGGCGCCACTTGCACATACATAAGCTAGAAAAGTTACTTCCCTTGATAAGCATTCCATACAGTGTCTTGTTAGGGCAAGATGTGATGCTAAGATGCGATGATCGATGGTAAGATGCGGTGGTAAGATTCCATGGTAAGATGCCATGGTCGATGGTAAGATGCGATGGACCATCGACCATCGCATCTTACCACCGTTCATTACATCTTACCGTCGCATCTTACCATCGCATCTTACTATCGACCATCGCATCTTACCATCGCAACTTACCATCGACCATCGCATCTTACCATCGACCATCGCATCTTACCATCGATCATCGCATCTTACCATCGACAATCGCATTTTACCATCGAATCTTACCATCGCATCTTACCATCGACCATTGCATCTTACCATCGCATCTTACCATCGACTTATGACACACATGCTACGACCACTCTTGATATCGAACTTGACCAAGTTTTCCATTCCCGAATATTGCAAACAAGTGTTTGTGGGCGAGTGAGGAGTTCATACATTGGAGGAACACATGAAACATACTTATATAAAGGAAAGCGGATACATTTCACAATCAACTTTTTAAATGACACTAATTGATTATAAATTAAGCTCAATCATACTTACATTTTACTAGTTGTCTGAAGGCCTAAAGAAACATTAAGAGCTTGGTAGGGCAGGGGCTGTCTGGAATTTATCTAGTCAATCCGCATACAGGGTATTTATTGATCCAGGATTTAAAAAGGATGTCCGCAATTCGAGATTGGTGAGTATTTTTTGGAGGATTTATATAGGCGCGCTCCCTGCCACCCTTCCTCTCCGCACTGGAACCTACTCAAACCCAGTCACAGAAAGGTGAAAAATGCCAAATTTGTTGTACTTCTGAATTCCGAATTATGAATTCCCAAATTCCGAAGTTTGAAGTCTGATAGATTTCATGCGTCCATAGGTGAGCTATAATTCCGTAATAAGGCCAAACAAAAATATGTGTTTAGGGTAACATGCCAGAAAAGTAGGTAGTGTAGGTAAGGATTTATTTTCTCTTTTTTTATATAGGTACATAGAATTGTTTACCCCAAACAGCCTTTCTTTTTATATTTTTCTGATAAATTGGAAACAAATTGCTAGGTTTCTCTCGAAAAAATAGGTAGGTCTGGGTTATCCTAAACACACAGGATTGTTTGCAAGGCCTAAGTTGAACGCTCATACAAAATTAATTAGAATTGAACAAAGCAGGTTTTGTTCACCCAAACCCACCCACCCACCCACCCAACATGGATGAATAGTTTTCATTACACTCGTCTTAACATATTTATCAATTTAATATTCAATAAAATCGTCTCACTGACAAACCTGAGATTATATTGAGAGAGAGAGCGAGAGAGAGAGAGAGAGAGAGCTACCTGTCCGGTGCATTACTCGACGTCTATACAGTAAATATTAATGATATCCTGCAGTAGAAATTAACGTTTTTCTTTACCCTCGCCGCATGGCACAAGGCCTTTTGGCGAGCATTTCAAAGAAGATTACGGTTGCGAAGAGTCCGGTCCAGTAGAAGCAGGCGGCATCCCACGTCCAAAGAATTTTACTGTAGAGCACCAACAGTAGAGTTGGTAGGAGCAGAAAAGTCCAGTGTAGATTCTCGAAGAAGATTTATGTTGAAATTGTAGATTTTGGCCAGTCTGATTGACTATATCAATCCGATGGCCGGCTAGAAATCGTCTCAGCTAATCAGGAAACAGATAATTAGAAGCGTCGAAGGTGTCCCAAGTAGGTCAATTCCGGTTGCACGTGCTGCCCGTGTTTCTGTTGGTGATGGCTCCTCCATTATGCACACGGTCGTATCCATGTTTTTTTAGAACCCTCTCGTTGCACTCCATCATACGACAAGTGTACATCTCGAGTTTTTTTTTCCAGCATTTGGTATCGGTGATCAGCGCAGCCTCAACAGTCCAGCAGTTTTACTAAGCGGTCTTGCTGGTTCTACTTAAAATCAGTTTAGAACTATTTACATGTTTTAAAAGCAGGTTAAAATGCCCATCTCCTGCATCAAGGGCACGATTGTTGATCCTCTCGCAGGACGCGTCGACATCGCCCTGTGATCTGTAGATGGACGAGTCCTGCTAGTCCAGTGGTCGGAATGAATGATGATGTCCTGCGTTAAATTTGATCGATTTCACTACGAGCTGGTGAACATGAAGTCATAAAGTAACACGGGCCTACAAAGAAGAAAACGGTTTAAAGACACGGTCTGTAGCTTTAAGATGCTCAAATTAACCCTAGTGCCTAACCTTGGATAACACATATTACTTTCCTTTTAGATTAGCCGCATTAATTATGTGAATAAGTGGTCATTTTAGCTTTAGTAGTTTTGTGTATAAGGCGTCATTTTAGCTGTAGTAGTTATGTGTATAAGGCGTCATTTTAGCAGTAGTAGTTATGTGTATAAGGCGGCATTTTAGCTGTAGTAGTTATGTGTATAAGGCGGCATTTTATCTGTAGTAGTTATGTGTATAAGGCGGCATTTTAGCTGTAGTAGTTATGTGTATAAGGCGTCATTTTAGCTGTAGTAGTTATGTGTATAAGGCGGCATTTTAGCTGTAGTAGTTATGTGTATAAGGCGGCATTTTAGCTGTAGTAGTTATGTGTATAAGGCGTCATTTTAGCTGTAGTAATTAGGTGAATAAGTCGTCATTTCAGCCGCAGTAATTATGTGAATAAGTCGTCATTTCAGCCGCAGTAATTAGGTAAATAAGGCGTCAATTCAGCCGCAGTATTTAGGTAAATTAGGCGTCATTTCATGAATAAGGCGTCATTTTAGCTGTAGTAATTAGGTGAATAAGTCGTCATTTCAGCCGCAGTAATTATGTGAATAATGCGTTCATTTATCTCCCCCCCCCCCGCCCCCACCCACCCACCCCCACCCCCACCCTCCCCTACCCTCCCCTTTAACAAGTATCATATAACCTTTAACAGGTATAACTATCATTTTATTATCGCTTTAATTGTACTATATCTATTGTTATATCATAACGGTTCTATGGTGTAATGGTTAGCACTCAGGACTCTGAATCCTGCGATCCGAGTCCAAATCTCGGTAGAACCTTAATTATTTTCGGTAAATTAATAATAATAATGTTA
>JAWPHD010019898.1:0-33809 GCA_037043455.1 Cyrtodaria siliqua | reverse complement strand
AAACCTTGTGTACACTCTAGAGGCCATATTTTTGACCCGAGCTTGATGCAACTTTGTCAGAATGTTTGTCTTAATTATATCTTGGTCAAGTTTGAAAATGGGTCACATGGGGTTAAAAACTAGGTCACTAGTAGGTCAAATACTTGAAAACCTTGTGTACACTTCAGAAGCCGTATTTCTGACCCAATCTTGATGAAACTTTGTCAAAATGTTTGTCTTAATTATATCTTGTCAAGTCAAAAATGGGTCACATGGTGTTAAAAACTAGGTCACTAGGTCAAATACTTGAAAAAAACTGTGTGTACACTCTAGAGGCCATATTTTTGACCCGATCTTGATGAAACTTTGTCAGAATGTTTGTCTCAATGAAATCTCGGTCAAGTTCAAAAATGGGTCATGTGGGGTCAAAAACTAGGTCACTAGGTCATATACTTGAAACAAGAGGCCCAAGAGGGCCTGTGGACGCTCTACTGGCTAAAGATAAAGTTTATGCACAAGGGGCCATAACTCTTTCAAATATCGTTCAACCAGAAAATGGTGATGATATAGGCAACTAGGCTTGGTACTGATCATACTTGTCAAGTTTCGTTAAAATCCAGCCAGGGGTTCAGGAGAACTAGTCTGTACAAAGTTAGTGTATCAAAAACCTTTAAAGGGCCGTAACTCCACCAAAAATCTGTTAACCAGAATGCGACGATGATATGCACAACTAAGCTTGGTGCTGATCATCCCTGTAAGTTTCGTTGAAACGTGGGGAGACGTTCAGGAGAATAGTCCAGACAAAGTTTGTGTATTAAAACCTTTAAAGGGCCATAACTCTGCCAAAAATCATTCAACCGGAACTAGGCAAAGATTTGCACAACTAGACCTGGAACTGATCATTCCTAAAAAGTTTTGTTTAAATCCGGCCAGGGGTTCAGGAAAACTAGCCAGGGACAAAGTTTGTGTATTAAAACCTTTAAAGGGACATAACTCTGCCAAAATCATTCAACTGGAACACAGTGACGATATGTACAACTAGGCTTGCTACTGATCATTCCTGAAAAATTTCAATGAAATTTGGAGAAATGAAGGCCCTTTCTTAATGAGGCCAAAATATAGCATATTTCAGAAATCCAGGGCCATAACTCGTTGTAAATGGTCCAATCTGGCTGGTTTTCAAACTTGTCGGAGCTTTTATTGATAGTAACAATCTGGTAAAGTTTAGTAAAGATTGGATGAAAATTACAGACCTATCGTATTAACAAGGCAAAATATAGCATTTTTAACTAAATCAAGGGCCATAACTCTGCTGTTACTGGTCCGATCTGTCTGGTTTTTGAACTCCTCTGAGCTTTCATTGATAATAACAAGATAGTAAAGTTTGGTAAAGATCGGATGAACAATGAAGCCCCTATTGTCTTAACGGGCAAAATATAGCATTTTTAACTAAATCAAGGGCCATAACTCCGCTGTTACTAGTCCGATATGAATGGTTTTCAAACTTGTCAGAGCTTTCATTGATATTAACAATCTGATAAAATTTGGTAAAGATCGGATGAACAATGAAGCCCCTATCGTCTTAACGAGGCAAAATATAGCATTTTTAATTAAATCAAGGGCCATAACTCAGCTGTTAATAGTCCGATATGGCTGGTTTTCAAACTTGTCCAAGCTTTCATTGATATTAACAATGTGGTAAAGTTTGATAATGATAGGATGAAAAATGAAGGCCCTATCGTCTTAACCCTTAACGAGTCAAAATATAGCATTTTTAACTAAATCAAGGGCCATAACTCCGCTGTTAATGGTCCGATCTAGCTGGTCGTCAAATTTGTCCGAGCTTTCATTTATATAAACAATCTCGTAAAGTTTAGTAAAGATTGGATGAAAGATGAAGGCCCTATTGTCTTAATGAGGCAAAATATAGCATTTTTAACTAAATCAAGGGCAATAACTCCGTTGTTAAGGGTCCGATCTTGCCGGTTTTTGAACTTGTTCAAGCTTTCATTGATATAAAGACACTGGCAAAGTTAAGTAAACATCCGATTAATATTGAAGGCCCTAGAGTGTTCAGGCAGAAAATAGCATTTTTCAGAAAAAACAAGGGCCATAACTCCGGTGTTACTGATGTGATTTAGCTGGTTTTTGAACTTGTTCGAGCTTTCATTGATATTAACAATCTTTGGAAGTTTGGTAAAGATCAAATAATAAATAAAGGTGCTAGAGTGTTCACAAGGCAGAAAATGCCATTTTTCAAAAAAAACAAGGGCCATAACTCCGGTGTTACTGACCCAATTCAGCTGATTTTCGAACTTGTCCAAGCTATAATTGGTATTAACAATCTGAGCAAGTTTGGTAACGATCAAATAATAAATGAAGGGGCTAGAGCGTTCACAAGGCAGAAAACACCAATTTTCAGAAAAATCAAGGGCCATAACTCCGATGTTACTGATCCGATTTGGCTGGTTTTCGAACTTGTTCGAGCCTTCATTGATATTAACAATGTGTGCAAGTTTGGTAAAGATCAAATAATAAATGAAGGTGCTAGAGTGTTCATAAGGCTTAATATGGCATTTTTCAGCAAAACAAGGGCCATAACTCCAGTGAAATTATTCCGATCTGGCTGGTTTTCGAACTTGTCCGAGCTTTTATTGATATTAACAACCTGTTAAAGTTTGGTAAAGATCGAATGAAAAATGAAGGCCCTATGGTGGTAACAAGACAAAAGTTAACGACGGACGACGGCCGGCCGGACGGACGACGGACAACTCGTCATCCCATAAGCTCTGCTGGCCTTCGGCCAGTAGAGCTAAAAACTTGTGTACACTCTAGAGGTCATATTTGTTACCCAATCTTGATGAAACTTTGTCAAATTGTTTATCTTAATTATATCTTGGTCAAGTTCAAAAATGGGTCACATGGTGTTAAAAACTAGGTCACTAGGTCAAACTTTGGAAAAACCGTGTGTACACTCTAGAGGCCATATTTTTGACCCGATCTTGATGCAATTTTGTCAGAATATTTGTCTCAATTATAGCTTGCTAAAATTCGAAAATGGGTCACACAGGGTCAAAAACTAGGTCAATAGGTCAAATACTTGAAAAACCTTGTGTACACTCTATTACGCCATATTTCTGACCCGAGCTTGATGCAACTTTGTCAGAATGTTTTTCTTAATTATATCTTGGTCAAGTTTGAAAATGGGTCACATGGGGTTAAAAACTAGGTCACTAGGTCAAATACTTGAAAAACCTTGTGTACACTATAGAAGCCGTATTTCTGACCCAATCTTGATGAAACTTTGTCAAAATGTTTGTCTTAATTATATCTTGGTCAAGTTCAAAAATGGGTCACATGGTGTTAAAAACTAGGTCACTAGGTCAAACTTTGGAAAAACCGTGTGTACACTCTAGAGGCCATATTTTTGACCCGATCTTGATGCAATTTTGTCAGAATATTTGTCTCAATTATAGCTTGCTAAAATTCGAAAATGGGTCACACAGGGTCAAAAACTAGGTCAATAGGTCAAATACTTGAAAAACCTTGTGTACACTCTATTACGCCATATTTCTGACCCGATCTTGATGAAACTTTGTCGAAATGTTGTCTTAACTATATTTTGGTCAAGTTCGAAAATGGGTCCCATGGGGTCAAAAACTAGGTCACTAGGTCAAATACTTGAAAAACCTTGTGTACACTCTAGACACCATGTAGTACGACTCGATTCATCAATGGTATAACAGCCAGTAGAGCGTTCACAGGCCCTCTTGGGCCTCTTGTTTTAGTATGTTTTCTGTTGTTGTAAATTGATTGAATATATAAAAATAAAATTAACAAATTTGTATGCATATATTGACATATTTCAAGGCTGTATCAAACTCAGTCAATATCCTTATGCGGTCATATGCACTTGGGCGAGTTTTCCCCACTACATGTAGGGGCCGATGACACAGAAATCTGAGCAATTTTCTCAAATGTTTCATCAATATCTTCTGGCAAATCGTCATCAGATAAGCGGGAAGTAGTGATGTCAAACATCTCATACCAATCGCGATCTATATCACTAGCGGATCCAGAGCGGGGCGCACCCGACGCGTGCCCCCCTATAATTCCGGGTCATACATATATGTCCATGTTACTGTAGATAAAATATCAAACAATTTCGATGCCCTCAGTATATTTATTTTTTTCGCGCGCTTTGCTCGCTCGACGCATAATGGCTAATGAGTGGTTTAATTAACACACTGTTAAATCGTTTTATTTGAAAACGGACTTGTTTACTCTATCAGTGCACTACCGCAACTGTTTTATGAGGCTAGAAACGTACCCGAAAATTGACCAAAATCTTACGTCCCACTAAGCCGAAATCCTGGATCCGCCAATGTTTATTAACTTTCCTGATTGCATTTTTCCACAGAAACTGACACCGAAAATGTTTTATCGTCCATTTTGGTTGTTGTCACGCCATGGCATGTGAACGCTTATCCACTATATAACATGAGCAAGCGTCCAATAACACCGTGCACTCGCACATGTTTCGAGACGTTTATATGCCGGTATCCGGTACCGATTGGATTCCAGATCCGAAAACAAAGTAAAAAAAAAACACTTCCGAAAAGCCTAAAAAAAAGGGTGCATAGAATTACCGGAATCTACTTGAATTACCGGAATCCACCATAGAGTTACCGGAATCTACTTTTGAATTACCGGAATCCACTATTTATGATCTAAATTGACGTAAATGGTTAGTTAATTAAGTAATATATTAATGAATTTATTAATGAATATGTGTTTTTGTGACTTTAATTATCGAAAAATACCGGAATACGACTTTTGAATTACCGGAATCCACTATTTTTCATCTAAATTGGTGTAAATGTATAGTTAATTAAGTAATATATTAATGAATATATTAATGAATATATATATGTGTTTTTGTGACTTTAATTATTAGTGTTATTAGTGAAAATTACCGGAATACACCAGATAATTTGCCGTAATATAAGACACGAGAACCTGTGTATTAAATCTTGCGTTTAGCATGTGACGTTGTTATTATTAAAGCACTTGTTATAAGTACGGCCGTATGCATCTGCTTTATATATTACATCATCATGTCACTTATTTTCCGCTATAAATGTTTTAAGATATGTCACTTATTGCTTCTTTTTTTTAATGCAGGGGCGTAAATCAATGTTAAATGTAATTAAATAATATTAGTACCGTAATAAATATTTTTCCGCTATACATACTTTATGATATACAGTACAGCTCACGCGAAACCCACACTTTACTCTTTCACGCCGAGTGAGGAATTCAGAAATCGCGTAATTTCGCGGAGTTTGGACGATAAAACTACGCCGAGTAGAAATCAGCTACGTGACGAACGACTAGCGTAACTTCGCCGAGATACTCCGCGTAGACAAACTATTCGCCGAGTCGCCAATTATACAGGTAAATGACATTTTTAGCGGCCTTGAACGAACGACTAGCGTAACTTCGCGGCGATACTCCGCGTAGACGAACTCGGCATTCGCCGAGTCGTCAATTATTCAGGTAAATGACCTTTTTATCGGACTTGAATGTTTATGTCTGAAACAATGATGAACGGCATTCGTACAGGTAATGTACATCTGCATAGATCTACGTGTTTTATTTTTATGTTTGTTTTAAATGTACCCTGTGCGTGAAAGTAATAAAGTTACCTTATAGTTGACGTTTGTGCTGCTGTACTCTCAAATGCAATTAAACACAACTGTCATGAGGACGAAATAAATATTTAGTTTTAATCTGTAACGGCAACCAATGCTAGCTTCCAAACACAAAACTTAAATACACACTCTATTTCTTAGCAAATGCACACTCTATTTCTTAGCACACGTTGTCTTACACGTTGTCAAGCGCGTTGCCATGGTCAGGACTCTGAATCAGGCGTTTTCATGTGTATTGAGCAGAGTTACGATATTGTAAACATGTACTTTACATGTACATGTCGCAGTAACCAGGTTAGATCACGCTTCCATTACACTAGTATAGATAATTAGGGACGTATCGTGGTATCGTGGTATTCTCTTGGATAAATAAAATATGTAATATGTATACGGAGTAAAGTACAGTATATACATGTATGTAAATACATATTTCGTTTGCGTGCCTGATTGCCTTAGATGTTTTGTGGTATGAACCTACGTAAGTGGATTTTAAGACCAACTTTATAAAAATATTTGCTGATTTTGTCAAATACGAGGTTTGATCAACAAAAAAAGTTGATACTGGCCTTATAATTCCTTAATTACAAGTTATTTGAAAAAAACAACATATTATGAATTTAGTCCGTCCATTGACAATTTCCTTGACATATGAAAATGTTCAAAAGTATGTTTTTTTAATGAACTGCACCTGCCGCAATCCGTCGCACCAATAATAATACATAATGAAATATTTAACACTGGCACTGCAGTAGGCTATCTATTTATAAAAATGATGTAAAATTATCCTTTAACCTAGTAACCAGGGCATCCATTATTGTTAACAGAGGTTTGGTCGTAGAAACACTTAAAAAAAGTATAAAAGTCGAACAGGAAAAGCAGCTTCCCCAGAATATAGTTAACTCTAAAACACGCAAAACGACAAACATGAATGGAAATGTTAATATGGAATATGACGTCAAAAACACACAAAAAAGGTTGACAATAGGACTGTCGTCTTCAAACGGTCAGTGGCAAAAAAGACTGGGGTTTAAACCAGGTTCTAGGGTGCACCAAACCTCACAAACCCTACTGTCATCCCAAACTCGAAGCTAGTTTTGAGAGCATAACTCATTCCTTCTGATTCATATGGTGTAGTCTAGTCGATATATCGCAACATCTACATCATTCTTGGTTTGTGATCACTCAGTTACATATTAACATCTGCTAACAAACACTAAACTATTGTGAATTAATAAGAAAAACACTAAACTATTGTGAATTAATAAGAAACAAAAAACACAGAGTCCTCATGTTTTAATATACAAGCATGTTTTATTTGTGATATTGTGAATACTGTTACTAGTAACAATGACATTTAGAGCTACTAAACAAGGAAGATATTTGCTTCCTGGTTCAGTACGACGTCCACAAGAAGCACCAAATCCGCACGAGCGGCTTTTTCAGAACGTCGGAAAAGGTAAGACAGTTTGTACACATTTGTATGATTACACAAAAGTAATTAAATTGGTCTAAAGATATCGCCCTGGCGATTTCCTCTATTCACGAATTAAATCGTAGTTGTAGTGGGAGGGTAATTATTTTTTTTACAATTGTGTCTACCTGCATCTATTGTTTTTTTTCCTTATCGATGTTTAATAATGATCTTACACGAGTGCCTGATTAATATTGATTTATCAAACGAGTTGAATACTGCGTCCATTCAGGGCTGTACAAATCCTATAGCCCGACGCCCGGGACTAGTCCAAAACCAAAGTTGGGCGTGTCACTTTTTCAAAGATTTCAGTCCCGGACTAGTCCAATTTTAAAAAAAGAGAAAGTCGGGCGTGTCACTGTTTGAAAGATTTCAGTCCCAGATTTGTCAAATTTACAATGTCGGCAACCTGTCATAAAATAACCCCAGCACACTTCTCAACGTAATCCTTTAATTGCACTCGCTTATGTAATGCAATTAGCATCCACAGCGGCGATCATCCAATACCCCGGGCAATTTTATCAACAATCAACCATGCCGGAAGTCCCGCCTCCAAATTACTTAAATTGACAGTGGGCATTGTCGACATTATCCAATCAATTGACCCGATCTATTTTAATCCAGACCCGCTAGCCAATGAAACGACTACCACATGTAAATCACATGTTCGTCACGTGATTACCTGTTTGTCACGTGGTGAGCTGAAAACGGCGATACACTGAAACAATAACACTAACACGTTGATTAATTCGCAATCAGGCCGATTTGTCGGCAATCTTTCGATGAGTAAAGAAACTCGGGACGTTTGATAATGGAAGCATGTTTGATATGAAACGGTAGGTGTGATTTGTTATTGTTTCTCAGTGTATTGTTGAGCGTAATTGTAACAGACTTGAAAGGCGGATGGGGTAACGGTTTGTGCATAGTTAGTGTACTAATTACGTTCGAAGAATTGAGTTGTCAAACAAATAAAATAAAAACAAAACGAACTGATACACATAATCAGTTTGATTTCTTATTTGGCAGTGCTAACGTTTACATTTCAAAAATGAGTTTGTTGAACTTTTTTAGTGTTAAAAATAAGGATAATTTTCAGAGTGAAAGCGAAAGTGAAAGTAAAAATAAAAAGAGGAAAAATGTAGAATGTGATACACAGCCAATCAAAAAGTCAAAATCATCTAGTGTAGTGGACAAAAACATAAAAATAAAATGTTTATGTTGATTCACATGTTATTTATTTTTTGCATTAGGTAAAATGGTAATAAAGTTAAGAATCTCATCTGTAGTTATGACTTTTTTTCTTTCCATTAAATGATTATCTGAACTGTAATATGAAACTCAATATCTATATTGAAATTTAAAAATGCAGATGTGATTCTTACTATTGCTACTGTTTCACCCAATGGCAGTCTACAATCTATACCACTGAAACATACATTAATTGTCTGAAGAGTACATAAGGATTGTTTCCTTTACTGTGTGTAATGAATTGTAATGAGTATGCAAGACGCAGTTTAAACATATTGAGAAATCGAAAAAATTCAGGACTTGTGTCCATTTTTTGGGACTATTCACAATTTTTTTGGGACTAGTCACTTTTGACAGGGTGACTAGTCCCGGACTAGTGGCTAAAAAAATTATTTGTACAGCCCTGCCATTAAGTTATACCAAGCAGCATTTTACGCGATTTACATATTCCAAAAGTAATTAAAATTAAATCGTAGTTTAGTCGGAGGGGGACTTTTTTTTTAATAGTGTCTACCTGCATCTATTGGATGTTATCGATGTTTAATAATGATCTTACACGAGTGCCTGATTAATATTGAATTTATCAAACGAGTTGGATAAAATTATATGATGTGAGGCTATGCGAGAATTTTATCCAAATTGTTCAATAAATTCAATATATAGTGAAAGGGATCTCGTTGCATGATTTCCGTAATCCATGATGTTTTTTTACAATTGTGACTACCTGCATCTATTGTTTTGTTTCCTTATCAATGTGTAATATTTAATGATCTTACACGAGTGCCTGATTAATATTGAATTTATCAAACGAGTTGGATACTGCGTCCATTAAGTTATACCAAGCAACATCTTACGCGATTTACATATTCCAAAAGTAATTGAATAGGTCTAAAGACATCGCCCTGGCGAATTCCCTTATTCACAAATTTAACAAAAGTAAAACTGAAATAAGCCTGAATATTTTTACATGTAACTTGCAGTTGAATATGTCTATACACTTTTATCTAGACTGTGCTATACTTGAATATTAAATATAAAACGTGTATATTGATCTATGCCATACTCATAGCGGGCACGCGGGTATACAATAGGAAATGAAATTAATCTGATTGCGCTTGCTTTTCGTTATCTCCGGTACTATTCTGCACATAATCAACAGATA
This sequence comes from Cyrtodaria siliqua, assembly GCA_037043455.1. NCBI lineage: Eukaryota > Metazoa > Mollusca > Bivalvia > Adapedonta > Hiatellidae > Cyrtodaria > Cyrtodaria siliqua. Next base: position 24,235 of record JAWPHD010019898.1, on the reverse strand, counting down.
CATGTACATGACATGACGTACGAACTTGTGCACCGATATAAATCTATTTGCTGATCAAACTTTTACCTGAAAAGAAAGTTGTAATATGTTTAGAGAGCAATATATTGCACTGAATTGCCAATTCCGATTGGTAGACCTCTACTTGTTTTTATCAATATAATCTTGCTTCATAATTTGATTAATACTCCTCGTCACAATCAAGTATTTGTTGTGTGCGCGTGTCTATATTTATTACATTACATACATGTACTTGGTGGCCCGTGATTGGAAATATTCTATTCGATTCTAAAAAAAAAATGGCCGACGCCGAAGGAAAATTACAGTTAATTAAATTTTACGCCGAGATACGCGGCATCCTTCACGCCGAGTTACGCGGAGTTCACAGGTGTGCACTTTTGCTTAATTGGATTCTACGCGGAGTAACTCGGAGTGGCTTTCACTCGGCAATAGCGTACTTTCGCCGCGTGAATTCGCCGAGTACAAACACTGACTCCGCGTAGATACGCGCGAAACTCGATACGTCCAAACTCGGCGAAGCGAGTGAAGTGTGTGTTTCGCGTGAGCTGTACTGTACATGTATAACAGAACAAAATTCAAGTCTTGCTAATTGAGAACCTGTGTATTAAATCGTGTCGCGTTTAGCATGTGAGCAGGGCTGTACAAATAAATTTTTTAGCCACTAGTCCGGGACTAGTCACCCTGTCAAAAGTGACTAGTCCCAAAAAAAATGTGACTAGTCCCAAAAATGGACACAAGTCCTGAATTCTTTTGATTTCTCAATATGTTAAAACTGCGTCTTGCATACTCATTACAATTCATTATACACAGTAAAGGAAACAATTAATGTATGTTTCAGTGGTATAGATTGTAGACTGCCATTGGGTGAAACAGTAGCAATAGTAAGAATCACATCTGCATTTTTACATTTCAATATAGATATTGAGTTTCATATTACAGTTCAGATAATCATTTAATGGAGAGAAAAAAAAGTCATAACTTTATATAGGACTACGGTAAGGGGTTACAGATGAGATTCTTACATTTTACCTAATGCAAAAAAATAAATAACATGTGAATTAATATAAACATTTTATTTTTATGTTTTTGTCCACTACACCAGATGATTTTGACTTTTTGATTGGCGTCCTCTTTTTTATTTTTACTTTCACTTTCGCTTTCACTATGAATATTTTCCTTATTTTTAACACTGAAAAAGTTCAGAAAACTCATTTTTGAAATGTAAACATTAGCACTGCCGAATACGAAATCAAACTGATTATGTATATCAGTTCGTTTTGTTTTTATTTCATTTTTTTGACAACTCAATTCTTCGAACGTAATTATTACACCAACTATGCACAAACTGTTACCCCACCTGCCTTTCATGTCTGTTACAATTACGCTCAACAATACACCGAGAAACAATAAAAAATTACACCTACCGTTTCATATCAAACATACTTCCATTATCAAACATCCTTAGTTTCTCTACTCATTGAAAGATTGCCGACAAATCGGCCTGATTGCTAATTAATCATCGTGTTATTGTTTCAGTGTATTGCCGTTTTCAGCTCACCACGTGACGAACAGGTAATCACGTGACGAACATGTGATTTACCTGTAGTAGACATTTCATTGGCAAGCGGGTGATTAAAATAGATCGGGTCAATTGATTGGATAATGTCGACAATGCCGACTGTCAATTAAAGTAATTTGGAGGCGGGACTTCCGGCATGGTTGATTGTTGATAAAATTGCCCCGGGTAATCGCTGCTGTGGCTGCTAATTGCATTACATAAGCGAGTGCAATTAAAGGATTACGTTGAGAAGTGTGCTGGGGTTGTTTTATGACAGGTGGCCGACATTGTTAATTGGACAAATCTGGGACTGAAATCTTTCAAACAGTGACATGCCCGACTTTCTCTTTTTTTAAAATTGGACTAGTCCGGGACGGAAATCTTTGAAAAAGTGACACGCCCGACTTCTGTTTTGGACTAGTCCCGGGCGTCGGGCTATAGGATTTGTACAGCCCTGGTGAGGATGCTATTACAGCACGTGTTCTAAGTACGGCCGTATGCATCTGCTTTGTATATTACATCATCATGTCACTTATTTTCCTGCTCACACTTAAAGGTTTCGGTGTCCTTTGTAAAGTAATTAAAAAAAATGAAATAATTTACTTCATTCTTGATTTCATAATCGACTTTTGCATCTAATATTGTTACCGTATTTGTCGGCGTATAGCGCGCGTGCGCATATAACGCGCACCCCGACTTTGGGCCTGAAATCCTTGGAAAAAAAACTTTTTTTTATGTATTGTAGCGTAAAACGCGCATTAAAAACATGTGTTTTCAATATAATGTATGTAGTACGTTTCTATATAAACTCAGTGAATAAATTCGAAAATCCTCTATCACTAACAATGTTCTAAGTAAAAATTCAAGAAGTTTCAATGTAAATGTTGCTCTCAGAGTTTTATATGTGCATTAGATAACTAAACTAATGCATAACTTTTCTTTTATTAGATGTAAGAGTCTTTTATTAGACAAATCTTATCAAAAACGAAAATAATTGTGTAGTAGGGATATTCCCGAAACTGTACACTCGCCTCTGGATAAGAATAGATTCTAAAAATAGACTTTTGTGATTTGGACAAAAAAACAACTTCAAGCAGTCTAAGCTGTTGCACCCTGATAATAATCAGAGAGCAAACGTATAGAGTATAAGACTGCTGTAAACCTAAACCCCAAACACTAAACCCTACTCGTAGATATTTAAAGTTCCCTAGTTAAAAATAGAAGTAAAAAAAAATTCACACCAGTAGACCGGTACACAAAAGCAAAAGACGTCTATCCCAGTCGAGTTTCACATGTTTGTTTAATAATTAGTTATCATTGTATGCGTTTAGTTAACATAAACCAAACACTTCACACTTAACACGTTTTCCCAATCAAATGAACCCTTGAACCAATTTAGGAATAATCATGATTCTACGTTGTCGAAATTCAGAAATTCAGAAATCAACTTTAACAAATAAGTAAGGGGGTCGTTGTTTATTAGAAATAATTATTATACATACAATTCTATTGTATTCTATTAATAAAATATGCACTAACCCAGTCTGCGGGTTCGGAAAACCCCAGCCTCGTTTTCATTTCAAAATGCCGATTTTTGTAAACAATTGTATTTTTCAACATTTCAATGGTATTTTCTCAACAATAATCAACATAAAACATGGTAAAGTTTGATTTTATTATTTTTATTGATAATAAGCATATAGCACACAACGCATTTTATTGAAACAATAGAAACAAGCCAACTTTTGTTCGATTCAATCTCTGTAGTAAACGGCCGGTCTTGCGACTTTTTGAAAACCACAAAACTTCTCGTCTTGGCTGAAAAAAAGAAAGTAAATCATTACTTGTTGCTTAAACCGCGCACCCCAACTTCAGCCACAGAATCTGGGGTAAAAAAGTGCGCGCTATACCCCGACAAATACGGTAGTTTGACACAAAATTAGAAAATATTGAATAACATTTCTATGCACCGCATAAAAATAATAAATCTATTTGTTGTTTCTAATTTATTAATTCCTATTATCATTAATTTAAATATTAATTATATTGCATTGATGGTCGTTCTATCCATACATCTACCATAATGAATATAAGAAATAGGGATGAATGAACTATATCTATAACTTTTCGGTTCTGTATAACACTAACACAATCAGATTACTTATTGGTAAATTTATAATAATAAGTGATCTTACTCGATTTATTCAATTCCTATTATCATTAATTTATATATTTATTAGCTTGCATTGATGGTCGTTCTTTCCATACATCATAGGAAATTGGTAAATTGATAGTAATTGAGTAGTGAACTATATTTACTAATTAGTAAAATGTTTGCACATGATTTAATTAATATAGGACATTTAGATTAAAACACACTACTGACATATCAATTACATGATTCACTCAGTTTAAGAAATTTTGACGACGAATTCGACAGGCTTCTGCAGTTTAAACCAGACTACGTCTTTGTCAACGTCGGCGGTAACAACATAGATTCAAATTCTCCAGCACCAGACATTGTCAATAGGATTATTGACATAGTTCTTAGATTGAAGGCTGCTGGCGTGAAACGGGTGTTTGTCGGCTGTATTGCCGAGCGAGGAAATGTGAGAAATACAACTGTCGCACATTTCAATCAAGTGCGACGCAAAGTTAACAAGAGGCTGCGGGTTATGTTGCAGGAAGACTTCATCAATGTCATGAAGAAACTGAAGTTCCCTCGCCATTATGACGCAGACATGGTTCATCCTGGAGCCAAAGAAGGTGGCATGAGAATATTGACATCTGTCATTCATAGATGTTTATTATCTACCAAGATATAAATGCTTTATGTATTATAAAGGCCCTTTTAAGGGCCAAACAATATTGTTCGAAAGAACATCTCAAAATTGTCAATAACCAAGGCCCTTTTAACAATATCAATAAAATTATACTGTATCTATTATTATGATACATGTAAAAGAGGTAAAAAACTAATGCAAACAACATCATCATCCGTAAATGAAATTTTATTAGCCATTTATTTGTTAGCACAATTCATAAAATACGAAAAAAACCTAATAAATATATAAAAAACAACATATTTTATAAAGTATATATCATTATTAGTACATTATCTTTAGTCTTCTAATACTATAACTAATGTATTCTATCAATATTTTAAAATATTATCAATTATAAAAAGTGGATTCCAGTAATTCAAGTGGATTCCGGTAAATAGGTGGATTCCGGTACGACGGGCGACAGACGAAGAGTAATCGCAATAGATCACATTGAGCCTCCAGCTCAGGTGCTATAAAAATACAATCGGCAATAACTCGGTGAAAAATTATTGAACCGAACGTTATGACAGTAGTATGCACATCTCCACTTGATATTGATACTTCATAATCATAGCAAGTTTCACTCTATGAGAATTCTCTCAGTTTAATCAATGGGTGGAGCTTAAACCTTAGATTTTACAAACAAATACACGGATGTTTCAGTGTAAATGTAGGGCGAATTATTCCAGTGGCGAGAGGTAGATCTACCCGTCACGTCAACTTACTGATAAATACTCGAAAACTTGGGGTGTTGAGACAACCTCTCTCGACGGTAGTGTAAGCCATGTTTCTGTTTGTCAATGATGTTCCACTGGTCATGAATGGACGGAAAAAGGGCTGGACACGATGTATGCGACTTAATCCACTCGCTTGTTTTTGAAAGAGACACGAGAAACACCGACTGACCGAGACACTCACACGTTGCATTGACTTGCCTAAACCCACCAACTTAAACAACGATGCGCGCGCAATCAATTATTTAACTTCCGCGTACCTGTCCTACCGAAATGGACGAAATCGGGTAGATGACACGAACGGAGACCTCAATTACAAACATGAGAAATCGGTCCAACAGCACCCAAACACACTGGCTCCGTATGTCTGCACCACACAAATGAAATGAGCAAATTCAGGACAATACACAACACAAAGAATGGCTCAGAAGGCAAGTGAGAAAAAAATGACATATAAGTCCAGGCTGTATACAGGGCTGCCAAAAGAAAAAAGAAAAGAAAAAAAGAATAACATAAAATCCGGAGATGAAAAAAACAACATCAGTCAAGGAAAGCGCGTGATGCACATTTTTAAACGGACATTTTAAACTTGATTTGCGCAAATTAAAATGGGTGGTCCCGTGTATCAGAGTCGATACTCCGAGCACGTTTTAGAACCATAGCAATCTATTCATTAGAAAAATCGAGAAGAACAAGTTCCCGGATCGTGCCTATCCACGACCTCTCTGTGGAGCAACGCTAAATAACCTATATAATGTGTTGATGAACGTTACACACCTTTCATATCAATGCTTTAAACATTCCTGCCTACGCGTTAAGGTTTTAATTAAGGCTTAGAAGAAAACCGCCCAACCCTCAACCCCCACTCTCAACGCTCCAAGTTTAAACAAAAAATAATAAATTGAAAAGAAATCAACATGTTTTAACCCCAACACAGTGTTTTGTTACGTATTATTACAGGTAGTCATGTATTCACGTTCTGTCTTATGTATGTAGAAATACCATAAATTGTAACTATGTCATAATGACATAGTATTATGTTGTTTTTTTACAGTTGGCACTGCTTGATCATTTTTTTAATCAGGTTCACAGTTATGGTGATACACTAGAAGAAGGAGTCGCTAGCGCATACCAATTTCTTTAAACGTTATGTTTGTCAATAAAATAAGCCAACTATATATTGCAAATGTGAGTGTCACTGAAGGACTAATGATTGCAATATTAGAATGTAATGCTGATAGCTGCAATGCTTCGACAACAGTAAGTAGTATAGATACTGGAGGTTCTGGGCCAGTTCACTCACCCCACTCACGACAAACAATCAGCAGTTATCATGACACCCTCGCAACAACACAAACTGCTTGATTGCCCTTCGCTTAGGAAGAACTTTACCAAAAAAAACAGTATCTATTAATTTAGTATGAATAATATCCACCGTCTCCTTTTGTAGATAACTAAAACAATTGCAATTTGTTAAGCAAAGTCAGACGGAACCGGACAGTAGTCTTCATCATCGCTGTACATATCGTATTTTACCATAGAGTATTTTACATGTATGCTAATGTATCTTGTCCATTATCTAGTATGTATCTTTGTCCATTATCTAGTATGTATCTTTTATCATCATAAGCTGGCAAACTCTTTTTACTGATTTCGTAGCTGCTTATGTTATGCTTTTGTGATTTAATAACTTTCAACGCGTAATTATTACAAAGAAATTTTGTTTAGGGCAAAATTTCTTTGTAATAATTACGCGTTATATTTTTTTTAACAACACACTTTTTAACACCCTTGCATTTTTTTGTTCTAACCTCATTATCTAACATATACGAATATAGTTTACTTCATAGTCCAACAAATTCAACAATAGGCATACCACAAGTTCCATCTTTCATTTTGCCAATACTAGTAACCTTTTTTATTATCATTAAAATGAAACTTACTTTTTGGATCATAATCACAATTGTCAAAAAGTTCTTTATCCTTGTAAAAGTCTGCATTTACATCTTTTGTTTTTATTTCATAACACAAGGAATCGGTATCAGTAAATAATAATTTAGCTTTTTTATCATATTTGTTTTTAATGTAGTTGTAATGGAAATCATACATTAAATATTTTGACAAAAGAAATATAAAAAGATCGGACAGGGAAGGTAGCATTCAAGGAGAACAGTCAACCACAAAACACTGAAACAAACATGGAAACAGACAAACAAGAAGGCAAAAGTAATAATACAAGTAAACGACATCACAAACACAAAAGGGTTGACAATAGGGCTACCGCCTTGGAACGGTCAGTGGCAAAGTAGGCCACTGGGGGTTTAAACCGGTTCTAGGGTGCACCAAACCTCACACTTACCCTACTGTCATCCCATTAAAACAGGACAGTGTAAATAAAGAAATCCCCGCCATGATCTAATCTCTAACCAACAAGGCAGCATCAATAGGCACTATAAGTAAAACACAAATACGTTCGTGTAACTATAATACAAAAAAAACAATAGCCTAGAAAGCCACAATGAAGGTATTCAATGACTTGGCAGAAGCCAGAGCAGTAAGAGTCTAAAATACACATGCCAACATAACAAGGACGATTTAAAACTAATCGTTCTTTTATTCTGTTTATGGCAAATAAATTTTCATTAAACATTTTACAAGAAATAAATGAAGGCCTTGCTGCATATTTTAAAAGGACCTCCTCATCGTAAGTTAATTTAACATTAATTCTCTTTCTCAAATTTTCCATAGTTTTACCAAAAACTGAATTGTTCATCAGTTTGAAGAAATCCTTTTCAAAAGCATTTTTACCAGCTGTTCTCTTGGCAAGTCTATGTATGTCTGTAACCACTTTGATACATCAAACTGTAGTATTCCTTGTTTGCAGTACAGTGCGGACCTACGATGCCTTTGCGCTCGGACGCTGTGGTTTCTATAGGACCCTATATCTCATTTTTTCGATGTATTTTTGTTACCTTCAATCCAAGCTTTTTATACAGTTTTAAGTTTCTGTAATGCACAACATACTTTTCTTTATTGTTTAGTGTTGTGACAAGTTTGTTAACTTTACTAGATCCTAAATTAAACTTTTTTTAAAACTTTTACAATAATCTGACAACCACTCATCTTTTATATTTAAACTTTCTTTGGCAAGAGGATAATCATTATGTGAGTCATGCAGTTTCTTGGGATACTTGATATCACACTCAACAATGTAATTTGATTTTCCTTTTTCGATCTTATTAACACACTTAAAGTTACCAGTAGGCAACGGTTGGCACATAGCCCACCCATACAAGTTATTAGCGTCAAGATATATTATGTACGTGCTTTCTTTTTTCTTGTCATAGTTTTTCATATATTTATTGTTAGCCTGTGAATATCTGTTTGCAATATAACTTGTGGCACCTCTTAATCCTTTTTCCACAAACAAATATTGATCAATATCAGTGATTAAGTCAAGTTGGATACCAGTCATCTGAAAAAAAAGAGTATGACAATGGACCTTTCTTTGGAAACGGCCGAGCACGACACATACGAAATATTGCAGTCTCGGTTTGATTGAGACTGTTCATGAGCGGTAGTGAAATATGCTAGCTACCGCTCACACCCTCTAGCCCGGGGTTGAGCAGAACTCAATATTCATAAAATCAATAGTACACAATTTTAACCGTCCCGAAGATGGCGTGCATCCCAAGCTAATGACAAGGATCTAATTTGTAATACTCAATGCACATTTTTCTAAAGTTTTCAAAAACATCTGTCAGTAACAGCACATCAGTTTTAAGATACAGATCATGATATTCTCCCATATTTTTAATCTTAAATGTTTTCCATATTTTTTTAGCATGGTCATAATCTGCATCTGAATTATGCTCATCATTTAATTGAGAATAAAAGCTATCTTTCCCAGGTAATTTAGTTTCCTTAATTCGTTCAAAACTGTTCATGTAATCATAAGGATAAACGCCTTTTCTTTTTATTAATTCTAGCTTGTTGCCAGAGTATTTTTGTGAGGTGTACTGAAACGAAGGGATGTTTTATACTAAATTATCAAGCGATTGAGACATAAACTGGAAACTGTCAATAAACACTAAACTTTTTCCTAACATAAAAGCATGTACTTTTCCATGTTATTCGGTATGACATTTATTTCTTTTTTAAACTTTCCGATGTGTTGCATTATAAAGTGAGAATCATATCCTCTCAAGTTATGAAACACAACAGGTATTTTTCTAGTCAGCCTGAAATTAGTATTACATATATCGTGAGCGCTTCCCCTATACTTTCCAGTTATATGACAATGGTCCCTAACTTTCCTGATGGAGTTTTTGTATGCCACTGTATGGCCCGCGTCACCTTTTTTAAGAACTAAACCATTACCGCAAATATGGCATGATTGAGATTTTTGGAATCTATCTTCTTCTTCCGTCGACATCATCAAATCTTTCTTAAAATGTGCATTCATAGTTTTCTTGCACCACTTTTCTTCTTCTATCATTTTTTCGAAACACTTGTAAACAGCCTTTGGTCCTGTATACCTTTTCAACTGGTTTTGAATATTGATCATCATAAAAACAAACAACCTTATACCCATAACTGCAATCAGTATGCTTTTGATATGCTTCTGTATATGATGTTTTAGGATTGTTTGATGATGAAGAAATACTTTCGGTTACTGCTTCAAAATCAGCATATATAACTAAAGGAACCATTAGTTGCCTGTCGTAGTTTTTAAAATAAACCTTTTGATCTTCGCTCGGAATTTTTATTGCTTGTTTTCCATTAAGTGAAAGACAATCAGGCTCATGCTTTTTTAACACCCTTTCTAATGTAAAGCACTGCAAGCATGTTTTACAAAACCATTTTTTCCTTGTGTGCTGTTTGATTATACATCAAACTGTTAAAGTTTTTTATCCATACGTAATGATTTTTTTCTTTTTCGGTGATCAAAAGACTATCACACGATTCTTTTGCTTTATTTTTTGATATGAATTCCTTCTATTAATCAAACATGATGGAAGTTAAATTAAGCATGTTCCTCTCAGGTAATGTGTATTTACGTGGCAATATGTGTATCATTTGATATCATATATATATATATATAGTTTATTTGATACAAAAGGCCATAGGCCCATGAGTACACAAATGCTTATTTAACAATATACAAAATATCAATAGGTGGTGATACAGTATACATAGTAACTATTATCAAGTGATTAAGCATGGTTCAACTGAAGTATACTTGTTATAGCAATCCTATCAAATGAGCTGACGAGGAGAATCTTATGTATTATTATACAATAATTCATTACGTATTTTAAAACTTTCAAAAACATACTGGCAAGGTTTCTTTCTATGCGTACATTGTTATTGTTCATGAGTTCAGTAAACTTCAGAGTATTAGGATGCTTCCAGTAGTATGATTTGATATATTTTAAGCGCAGTTTTTTGTACATTGTGCATTCAAACAAGAAATGGAATTCATCCTCGAGATTGTTACATAACTGACATTTACGTTCATGTAGTGGTATTTTTTGTGGTCTGTGCCATCTCCCCGTCTCCACTTCAAGACGGTGAGATGACACTCGTAATCTGCTTAAAGCACATCTGAATTTTCTTAAATTTACATTTTCTAAATACGGTTGAAAGCGAAATTCTAAAAACAATACATATGTCCTAGCACGGGTTGAGTTCACTAATTCTTCATTCAAACTTTGAATAAATGTATCCTTTAATCGTTGTTTAAAAACTGACATAAAACCTATTTTATTTCCAACGCCATGGAATAACCAGACATGATTAAAACCAAGTTTATCAAAACTATATTTAACTTGACTTGCCCAATTTTGTTTGTTAGGATATTTTGCCATATCATCTAACATCATATTATACACAATGGTTATGTACTTTATCATTGCTCCCAACAATCTTAAACCAAAAGTTTTTAATTCTATGAGTGACTGTCTTCCTAGTTCCCCATAAATAAAGTTATTCTGCGTCTGTATTTTCTAGGCTCTATTAAAGGTTCCTGTTGGTACCGGTAGTCCAGATAACCGTGTATGGTCTCAGTGTATTGTGGACAATATCGGGGAAAACATGCTTCTTCTTTAGATCCTTTATCATTTTCCACGACTTGGCTCTGCACAGAAACCCACGTGACTCGTTGATGGTCGTTCTTCGCCAACTGGCCTTCTTGTACACACGTGTTGAAGATTTGCTTCTTCACATCATTATCCCTTCTCCTTTAAGGACATTTGCTAAGTGAGTCAGAACCGTGTCATGTCACTACCTATATCTTCCACGAGACAAGGCGGCTTCGCAGGAGGAAAGTATGTGGTTCAGGGTCACTCTTTTTACATACACAGGGTGCATCTTGCAGAAGAGTTGTTTTTGTATTGCTTTGAAAGATATTTTATGTTCAGTCTTTCATCAGATACTCATGCAAAGTGTCATCGAATCCTTTAATAACACATCTTGGTAGCTGAATGATATATAACAAATTGATTACCCTTTCTTTTCTACTCTGATTGATATCTAACCTAAAAAACTTAAACTCAACAGAATACTTTTTTCCCCCTGATATTAACGATTCTTTGACTGGTTTACATCTCTCGATTGAACATGGAGAAATAATAAGCAATATCTATGGCGAGGGAGATGATTTATTATTTTGACATTGTTGACATTGTTGATAATCCCCACTTCGATGGGAATGTTCCGAGAGCAACGTTTGTCTACATTTTATATCTACTTTCATTTGTTTGTATGCGGCTTGTGTTCGAGTTGACGACTTTAATATTCGTAATATTTGTATAACTAAGAAGCTGCTCCATCCGCGCTACCATTACCACAAACTTAAATAAACTTTTCTGCATTTTTCTTACGTAACCCTGATCTACTATTAAAATATCAAAGCAATTTAAGAACTATTCTGCTTCTTAACCTGGCTTCTATGGTGACGTGACTGACAAACATCGTAAGATCATTGGTTATAATCGCTTTCATACAATTTTTATTAAAAAACCTGTTAAAAAGTGTATCAAAAGAGTTTACAAGTCTATAATTTTATATGCTTTCCTCTTTGATTGTGTGATGATGACCCGACATACGGTGTACCCTGTGATAACGTCTACATTAATCCTGAAAGGGGTGGTAACGTTTGATGTTTGTCTTCGATCTTGTCTTATCGTGCATTTAACGGTTTATTCTTTTGATGGTATGTCTTCTGCATAGTCACTAAGTACTTGCTTTATGGCTTTTTAGGCGTTTTTATATTCATATATACATGATCATCTTGGTGTTATACTTATATTGCCTATTAATGCTGCCTAGTTTGCAGTTCGCCACTATGCTTTCCTGCTTGATTGTGCGATGACCGGACAGATTGTGGACACTATGATCATGTCTACATAAATCCTTAAAGGACGGTATCTTTTGGTGTTTGTCTTAAATATTGTCTTATCGTACCCTTAATGGTGTGTTCTTTTGCTGCATGATTGCATTTTGATCTGTCAGATTATCGCCATACCATTTACCAAGGCATTTGATTGGATTATCCCCAAATGCTAGGAATGTCTTTTCGTTTTATCTTCAGGTTGCACTGCTGGGCACAGCGGACCCTTCCTGACGAAAGACTCCTCTACTGTCTGGCATTGAACATACTGAGGTGTTTCTAATCATACGTTTTGATATACATGTATCGTTTCCTATTTTTTTTGGATTTATTTATTGTTGGCAATTTCCTTTTGATGGGATGTACGTTTAGTTTGAACATATTTATTTTACATCGATTTTAACGAAAGCTCTCTAACATGTTAATCACTCTTGACGTCTTCCTGGGTAGAACCAGTAATAAGCAAATGCAGATAAAGTGTCTTGCTCAGGGACACAACACATATATACGTTTATTTACACTGTCTTGTCAATTTGAACTCTGAAGATAGGATACTAACGAGGTTGTGTACACATACAATCGATTTAAATTACCATAGCAGGCCATATTGCCTACTGACCGTTCCAAGTCGGTAACCCTGTTTTACCTGTATATAACAGTTTTCATGTACTGTTGCATGTGTCTCAACGTGTACATGCATTGTTGCGTGTTTATTATTGATTTGTCCTTGGAGAAAGTTAAAAATAGTATAGATGTAAACATGAGTATCTGGTATGCAAATTAGTTATGCAAATTCATTTATGATAAAATTTGGACTGTTCTCATTGGACTATTTGATGCAAATTCAGTTGTGATGAACTTTGGACTGTTTCAATGGACAGTTTTGGTGGGGAGGCTTTTCGAGCAGTCTTTGGGCGGTATATAAACAGACTAGCTCTGGGAGAAGCCCAGCAGTTGAGTTATATTTAGTAAAAAGTTAATTTTGAGTTGGATGCTTTTAAAATATAAAATATATTTGTGAGAGGATTTACTTATTATTGTGCTGATTCAAAATAACAGTGACATTGGATGTTTGGACTAAACCGGAAATATTGAAAATTAATTTAGACTGAAAGGACACTGTTTTGGATTAAACGGACACTTACTGTTTTGGATTAAAGAGACACTTGCTGGAATATTGGATAATTTTAGTTGGACTTCAAAAATTGGATATTAATGAAAAACTGGATTCATGTATTCTGTAAGTAATTTTTTTATTTAAATAAATCTGTTAATTATAATTTTGGTGGCTGGTTTTGCTTCTTTTCTTGTTACATTTACTCGTAACACCCTGTCGTCACCACTCGATGTGTTTTGTGTATTGACCTATGCATTGTGCATTTAATTTGATCTTTGTTTGTGATGTAGTGTGGACCTACGGTGCCATTGTGTTTTGGTGCTGTGATTTGTAAAGGACCATTTTGCTCATTCTTATACGCGCGCCGGCGACATTTCATCCAGCGTTTACAGAATATATCTAGTTATATGTGTGACTCTGTTGTCACTTTAATCCTATCCATAAATACCCTGTTTGATGACATCCTGATTCCCGAAATTGCCTTTGGTCCTCTTCTTTCACTTTCTTTCATCCGAGAGCTCCTCCTTTCTGAACGGATGTGTTACCATATTTATAGGTATTGAGAAGAATATCTCTGATCTTGAAATTTTTCTCTTTTCTCTAACACATTTCTGGACTACAGTCTCTATTATGCTACACTTACATACTCGATCAGGTATCCATGCATTATCGAGTGTTTGGCCCTTTTTATTCTAGTATGATTTGGCAATCACTGCCGACTGGTGATTGGCTCCGAGCTCTGTGTTTCTCTACGGGACCATAGCAATCTCGAGGCCTTCTCAGAAGCATTTCTAACTCACTGGATGGCTTTCTTTTTGAGTTCTTCTGATGCCTAATGCAGTTAGCATCGTCCACATGGACTGGAATGCGAATGCCTTTCATCCTACTTCAACCGTGAACAACCATGGTGTCCAACCTTTGAATGGACATTTATCAGCAAGTTGTGCTTGATGAAGTTAGCATCGTCCACATGAACTGAACTGGGAACCCCTTTCATCCTACTTCAAACGTGAACAACTATGGTGTCCACATTTGATCAGCAAGTTGTGATTAATGAAGTAAGCATCGCCCACATGACTGGACTGCGAATGCCTTCACCCTACTTCAACCTCAAACGACCATGGTGTCCACATTTGATTGGACACTTATCAGCAAGTTGTGATTAATGAAGTTAGCATCGTCCACATGACTGGACTGCGAATGCCTTTCCCCCTACTTCAACCGGGAACAACCATGGTGTCCACATTTGATAGGACACTTACAAGTTGTGCCTACTAAGCAAACCATTCTGCTGGGTCCGTGAAACACAGACTGAGGCAATTGCTTCTGCGTTAACAACTGCAGGTTGCCTTAAACGCCGATGATGAATAATTTGAAGCTGATTTACCAGACAGGGATTTTTAAACTATGGAATGTATTAATAATGCAATATGGACGAACCTTATGCAAATACCTAGTGACACGCGATTTCCTGTTATTTTTTCTTTTCTTCGCTGACATCTTCATATCATGATTAATCAGCATGGCAAATATTAAAATAATCCACCAAATAATGAATGAGGAGTTAGACACACACGATTTCCGTATATAATATATATAAGAAAATGAAATGGCCATAACTCAAGTAAAAGTGATCAAATCAAAAATGGTTTTCTTCTCTAACATCTTCACATCATACTTAATCATAAAGTACAATATTAAAACAGGCATTAAAACAATCCACCTAAAACGTGTGAGGAGTTAAACACACACGATTTTGGCCCACTATATACTGTATATATATATATATATATATATATATATATATAGATTAAAAAATCAACTTCGTTGGCGGCGGGTATAATCAATACCCAAAATGAGAATGTCAGACGTGATCATATGGGGGTCGGAGATCCTGCTGCGTATAGCTTTAAATTAACTGGAGCGGTGTTATACAAAACAATATTTTCGAATAAAACAATATACTGCTTCCTCGATGATGAATTTTAGTGAAGAAATGGACAAAGAAGTGAGACTTAAAAGCAACATGTTTAAAATAGTATCTAAAATAGCAACTGACATTAAACGTGATTTCCGTTTGATTTTGCAATTTAGCTTTGAGCATGAGATCTAGAATTACATTTCCGAATAGAAAATATAGAAACAGTGTCAATATGAGGGTACTTGAAAAAAATATCCTCGCTGAGAAATAGTATTATGCCTGTATTAATGGATCTACAAAGGTCAAGGTAGGAACACATGTCGAACAGGAAATGTAGCATTCACAGAACACTGTCCACTTTGCATTATATATAAATTTTTTAAAGTTTTTAGGGGCATTCAAATACATTCTGTATTCCTTGGTTGAAAATGGTCATTATCACAATGACGTAACCATTATGGAAACCTTCGATTTATATTCGAGTAATGATGAGAAGCAGTGTACGAGATGTTGCGAATGACGCAACAGATATCTAAACGTAATAGAGACACGTAAGTTTTATCGAACTATTTTAGATTTTAAATTTCAATCTTAATTAACTACTGTTAATGTGATGTCAGAAATTTAGAATGGCTTTAACAAAAGTAAGCGTCTAATCACATCGTCTTGTACTTGAAGCAGGGCGCTGGACTAAACCAACTAAAACTGTAAGAAAGAATAGAAAATGTACAACATGTTATTTACTTGAAGATGAATTTCAGTTCGCATTTGAATGCACGTTATATCAAGAGATTAGAACAAGTGTTTTTAAATAGTATATTCACTGTAATATGCATACATTAATTATCAGAAAATAATCGTGATATAAACATTTTAGCAAAATAAATTGAAAAATCTGAAGTGGGTTCATAGCCATTTTATTTCAATATGGTATTGTCTAGCTATGAGTAAAGTTTGGTGCTTTTGGTGAAAAAAGTGTGCATTGCTTGACAAAAGCACCAAACTTTACTCATAGCTAGACAATACCATATTGAAATAAAATGGCTATGAACCCACTTCAGATTTTTCAACATGGCCGCCATGTTCAAAGTGACCACCACATACGTAATAAATAATCAACTGAACCTATACGTATCAGATTTTAACAAAATATATTATGGCAATCATAACAAATTTCGCAAAATGATAGACAAAGGGTCATGAAAAACAATCTGGGTATATTTTAAGTTCAAAATGGCTACCATTTTCAAAATTGCCACCAAAACATGTTGAAAATTGTAAAAAGTGTTATTTGTTTAATAGTTGTTTGTAAGAAATAAATTAATATGTTGAATTTGTTTCCTCCGTTTTATTGGCGAAGTATTTGTTTGTTAATATTGCAAGAAAATGTTATTTAGAGGCACTCATGGATTTACACGTTTAAATCAAATTTCACTTCGGATTGTCTCTACGTTTTCTCCAGCCTTTGGAATCTTTTAAGGGTACTAAACTAATTTTCTTATCAGAAAAAATATATAAAATACTTAAAAGTCATTATTTGACTTTGTAAACTTTATTTACAAGACAAAACAAGTATACCAGACCTAAACGCGAAGACATGCTCACGGGTTAATTGCGTCTAACTATATAGTTGCCGAGCAGAAACAATGAAATTGGCCTGAAACCCAATGTGAAGATCATATTGGCATTTAGCGTTGAGCCTTCGTATTCAAGATGGAGGCACTTAACACAATCGGAGACTTGTTTGAAAACTATAGATGGACCAGTGCCCTTGTGGCAAATGACATTGGCGTAGCTACTATAAGGCCATATATGCCGGGCCAATTAGACAAAACATATTTCTTTAAATACCACACAAGTGTTCTGTCGGATAGCCAAAAAGCACCATTACATAGTAAAGTTTAGAAAAGGGCCTATATATGCATTTCAAGTCAGCTAAGCCCCTGAATGACACTGCATATTTCTTTCTGATATAAACACATGCATCAGGGAATGCTCGTCAATTGACTACCTATACTTATGGCAAACCGCCCTTACGGTTATTTCATTGAAGTGTGAGCAAGGCATGCCTACCACTGAGTATTGCACATGACGATCATAAAGAGAACCAAAAGTACGACAGCAATCAAACAGTTTCACTGTAAAAAAAAACACATAAACAAAGACGATGTAGTCTTTGCAGACTCGTTTTCATTTATGTTATCAGTTAAGGAAAACTGACGGAAATTGTATCGCAATAATTTTTATATATGTTGTCAACAGCATAGCAAACAAATCAATTACAAAGTGTACGATGCATCTTCACGTTTGTGGGTGTGTGGGGTACGACAATCATCAACCTTTTTTCATATTCATGTCGTATTTAAATAGACTAGCAAACAATATGGTGAATAACAGATATGATTATAATATAATTACCAACCGGTACAACTTTATCTGTTTTCGCACTATGATCAAACTAATACAAACGCATCGGTTGCAATTAATATGGCCGACGTCGCATGGCAACGGATCATCACCTTCGATTAAGCGAGGTTTAAATTCACAAAAAAATGGATCTTCGGACCGTAAAAAGTATTCGAGCGAGCCGGAGTATTCGAGAAATGTTATTCGAATAATCGAGGTTAAATTACAATGAATTATATAGGAGTTGTGTCGGGACCGGAACATGTGTTCGAGTTACCGATGGTATTCGAATCACCGGTGTTCGAGCAATCGAGGTTCGACTGTATAACATTACAAAGGGTAATAACTCTAATTTGATTGGTGACCTAAAACACCTAATAGCCGGGATCTGCTAGATGAATGAAGACCCGATTATCAAAATTAGACCTTAATTTACATTTTATGATTTTTTTGTACATTTAATTGATAATATTTGGTTTTTAAAATACATTTTATGAGTATTAAATACCAAATAGTGTGTTGTGCGAGTCCTGCGTACCAGGCTCGTGCGTACTGAATACTAACTAAAACGCCCTGAATACTGCGTACCAAAAGGGGTGGGGGGAGGGTGTTTCAGCCTCATGAATCGTATCTAAACAGGGCCTATTCAGTGATTATTGACGCATGTCAAAGTCTACGTCATCACCGTGGAGCGTCATCAACAGGGCTTTCCCTTTGTTTAAGTAACATCACTGTCTGGTAGGTTACATTGCACCATTGATTTTCCTTCTTTGTTTTATATAGGACGAATATATGTCAAGAGACAAAAAAATGCGCATTTTTCTCCGTAGAAAATCTTAAAACACATATCAATCAAACGATCGAGCGTTCGCCAATATAAATATGCAATAAAAACAGGGGGTCATGTATCATGTAAGAACAAGCAAGTCTGTTAAATGACTTCACGTTTTATTTTGACACGTCACAGATAGATTTACCCCATTTCTACTTTCGCTTTACTGTCTATGTCAATTATAATTAAATATCTCAAACAAACACTAATCAATGTTCACAATACATCATTTGGATGAATTATAGGTAATAATAACAAAAAGCAATCAAAAGCATGCATTTTGTATCACTAGTAAGGCAGGGAAACGTTTTTTATTAGGCACTATTTGACTATACACCACGGAAGCACAAACGCAATGGTGCAATGTAACCTGGTACGTGTTTCGGTGTAGAGCTTTTATGGTTTGGTGTATTATTTTCAAGATGGCGGACAATGTTTACGTCGGAAGGTTGGTGCCCAGTTATTGCACCTGGATTTTTCATATACATCGTTTATATTATATATAATCGTACTTGTAGTATCGACGAAGGTCCAAAGTCTTGAATTATTCCCATCAATCTCACAGATCGCCGGTTTTAAAACCACAGCTCTCACAACCAGTGGTTTCCCATTTTGAAAAAAAATGAATCAAGAGATGGCCACTAATTTGGTGCCTGGGAGTCATATAGAGGTATTCTGACTCTAGAAGGTGCATACATATTCGAATCCTTCCATTTAGAGTGTATGCAAAAATCCTTTTACCATATAACTTGCAGAATGTAGATGTTTTTTTGGGTTCGAAAAAATGTCACGATGATACGGTGTGTACCCCATGCGATTTTACTATGGTACGGTGTAGTCCGGGCACATTTTGACAGATATTGGTACGGTGTATTCTAAGTTGTTTGATACGGTGTAGAACGAACTTATTTGCTTTAAGTAGTTTTGGTTAACGATAAATATAATCACGATTGTCCAGTCGATAAAACACAGAAAAGTGTTTGACCTGTAACTTTAGTTGTTGTGGTTGTTTTGGAATGTTACCTTAAAACAGTCGCCTTATAAACATATAAACACTATCCGTTTCGGCTAAATAATACGTAAACAGTATACATTTAGTTTTTGTTTAATCTGATTGTTTCAATCTGCAAAGTCTCAAAATGGGACCGGTAAAGCAAATGCATCAAAGCTTCTACTGTAAGCGACCGTCTGCGGCCTATAGGGATGCATCGATCATGTTCGCGATCCGAAAACGTACAAAAGATCTGAATGAAACAAATGGAAGACTAAAAACTTTGGAATAAATCCAGAAGTGACAATATCTTATGGTCTATACCTGAAAGTGGACGAGAGTGACTAGACAATATAAATAAAAACAATTACAGTACGCTGATAATGATAACGACACTGATGATTATAAAGAATACACCGAGGAAGAACTAACATATGGCATGTTTGATGTGAAGATGCAGTCGACAATCTCTGTTCCTTGCACAATTTAATAATTGGAATTGGTGCCAAGAGAAAAAAGTGAAAGTCCTTTTGCTAAACGTTTGAAAATTCAACACTGCTAAAACACTAAAAATATAAACCAATACCACATTCTGTAAACAATAATAATAACTCTTTACAAGAAATGGAATAAATGCTACCAAATGGTATAGATGAACTGAAAAAATATGGGCATCTGGAAACTTGGCTTCAAATGAATAAAATGATAAAATATGGAACTTTTCCTTATACAAATATTTCGTTTTTACTATTTATGGACGTAATTAAATTCTATTCCTGTGAAAATGAGAAGAATGGTCCTATAGAAATCACAGCATCCACTGTTTATGGACGTATTCTTGTGAAAGCACATTATCAATGAAATCCAGTAAAACGTGTAAACTATTTTTGGAGAATTAGGTAAAATCTTTCCCACGGTAAATGGCTGCGGGTCATGAGTGGACAAAAACACACTGGCACGCAGTTGTCCGAACCATGTGAAAAGGGCTCATTAACGCTACAGGGACGTATGTGGAAAAGACGATTCCCAGTTCTCCAAAATTGTTTAACGTTTCACTATTTTTCATTGATGATATGTTTTCACAAGAATAGGATTTAATTACTTCCATAAACAGTAAAAACGCGATCTTTTTAAAAGGAAAAATTCCATATTTTATCACTGTGTTCATTTGAAGCCATGTCTCCAGATGCTTATATTTTTTTCAGTTCATCTATAACATTTGGTAGCATTTCTTCAAATTCGTTTAAAGGGTCATTATTATTGTTTTCAAAATGTGGTATCGCCTTAATATATTTTCTGAGTATTTCTTAACGGTGTTGAAGTTTTCAAACATTTAGCAAAAGGTCTATTGACGTTTTCTCCCTCGGCACCAATTCTAATTACTAAATTATGCATGGAACCCTAATTGTCGACTACATCTTCACATAGACTGCCATCAAACATGTCATATTTTAGTGCTTCCTCGGTGTATTCGTTAAAATCATCAATGTCGTTATTATTATCAGCGTAATTGTTCTTTTAGTCACTCTCGCCCACTTTTAGGTTTTAGCCATTATATATTATCGTTTCTGGAATTATTCCGAAGTTTTTAGTCATCAAACCATATTATTAGTTGTTTCATTCAGAACTGTTGTACTTATTCGGAGGATATCTCGACCGTGAATCATTGAAACATGATCGAGGTATTCCTGTAGGTCCACAGACGGTCGCTTACAGTAGTAGCATTCATGCATTTGCTCTTAGGGTTCCATTTTGAGACTTTACAGATTGTAAACGAAAAACCGATTTAAAACAAACTAAAATTTATGTTTGTATACGGTGTTACGCCATGTTTAGCCTCAACTGAATGAACTGATAGTGTTTATATGTAGTATAAGGTCGACTGTGTTCTAGGTAACATTCCAAAACAACCACAACAACTAAATTTACAGGTCAAACACTTTTCCGTTTTTTTTATCTACTGGGTGATCGTGATCATATTTTAAAATAGTTTAACAGCAAAACAATGCATATTATAGCATTCAAAATCGTTAACCAAAAACTACTTAAAGCAGATAAGTTCGTTCTACACCGTAGTCAAAACAATTGAGAATACACTGTACCAATATCTGTCAAATTGTGCTCGGACTACACCGTACCATAGTAAAATCGCATTGGGTACACACCGTATAGTCTGACATTTTTCAAAACCCCAAAAAACATCTACATTCTGCAAGTTATATGGTCAAAAAAGGATGTATGGATCACAGGCACCAAAATAGTGGCCGTCTCTCGATTCATTTTTTTTCAAAATGGAAACTACTGGTTGTGAGTGCTGATTGTGGTTTTAAAACCGGAGATCTGTGAACTACCGGTTGTGAGAGCTGATTGTGGTTTTAAAACCGGAGATCTGTGAGACTGACGGAATAATTCAAGACATTGGACCTTCCTCGATACTACAAGTACGATATATATATTATAAACGATGTAAAATGAAAGAATCCATATGAACACCTACCCCTTCCGACGTAAACATTGTCCGCCATCTTGAAATAATACACCATACCATACAAGCTCTACACCGAAACACGTACCAGACAATGAACATGGAACAATTTAAAAGCAGGAGGGTATTTTATAGTGCTTCTTGCTGTTGTATTGTTGGCTATAAAGAAAGTCCGCACCTATTTTTTTTTTGATCGACCATCCAGTTCATATAACTGATTAAAGTAAAAACATATATCACACTATATATTTGAAATGGTGTCATGAAACCATTAAGTATAAATAGAAATCAAATGCAAAACAGAATGAAACTGAGAAACAAATCTTCAATGAATCTGATCTGAAATGCAGTGAAATGCAATATCAAAGCGATTCCAGTAACGCAATACCCACTATCAACGTAGCATAACAACCAGATACAACACGTTTTAATTCCGTCAATGTGGACATAATGGGAGTGTGTTACTGTTACAAAATAATATAAAAACCTATATTAACTACTAAAATGAGGTACTGACAACACTGGTGCAAAACAGTAATGTCTCCATATCGTAGAAAATGCATTGTTTTACGACGGGCGCCGCCATCTTGGATTTTCGTTCTAGATTTGACAGTGGCTATCATTATAAGTATTCTTTATCAATCCGCATAATTTTCGAAGTAAAAAGAATCATCTATCAATTGTTAATAAATCAAAGAATCATATTAAACGAATGCTGAACGTAATCTTCGATTTAAGGGGGAAAAAACATAAAAATTGTCAAAATTTTGAGGCAAGTTTTCTAACCTCGATCACCGTTAATTTTAGTTCATCTGCCTCATTCCAAAATGGGGAATACATTGACAATCTATTTTTTATTGTGTTGGTACGCGGCTTTACTTTAGTAATTCAGTACAAGAAAAATTGATGCACTGCATCAAGCCGCGCAGAAAAGTGCTTTGCATTTTAAGAATTAACCGAACAGTACAGAGAAAAAGAAGACTGCAGCAAATATTATAGTAGTGTACATTATGATGCACTTGTTTGGTATTACTGTAATAGAAACTCCAGACTGTACTATACCATTAGGGGTATCCTTTTTTTTAATTGGCGGAGGGACTATAAACCTTAATTTAAAGGATGAATGAATGAAAGTCTTTATTTATCGAGGGTGACCCAATTAGTATATACTAATCTTCTTGGGGCCCTAGAAAGTGAGTTAATGCAGCAAATCGGGGGATTATGTTTAACCATTAACAAACAACCAAGAAAATGTGCTGTACAGTATTTTTTTAAAAAATAAATGTACATATCTTTCGACGTTATAAGTCTTACGCGCTTTTCACCGAGCCAAGCCAGCCCCCGTAGAGGAGAATTGAATTGAATTGGATTTATAGTCGCACCAACAGCTAAGGTCATATGGCGACTTTTCAGCTTCCATTGGTGGAGGAAGACCCCAGGTGCCCCTCCGGGCAATTTTCGTGCACGAGCGGGCTACCTGGGTAGAACCACCGACGTTCGCAAGCAGCTGGATAGCTTCCTCTCCATAAAGAATCCTAGGCCCCTGAGGGATCGAACCTACAGCGGTGAGGGGCAAGTGATTTCAAGTCAGAGACGTTAACCACTCGGCCACGGACGCCGTAAGGAGAAAAGTCATCTAAATAATTTGAGAAAACGTGGAAACCATATACAAGAATAATGTTCAACATGGTGAGCTCCACACACACACCTCCCCGACCCAAAACTATTTATTGCGATATAAAAAATTGTGTTCATGAGTATATTTGTTCGTTTATATGAAAGTGCTACTTAACATACAGCTATTTGAATAAGAACAAAACCACACAAGAGCAATTTCTATTATTGAAAATAATTGATTTAAAACAAATTTCTACCGACCTACTTTAATTTTATTTATTTATTTAACAAAAGATAAGAAATATTTTTTCGCTGCACAATCGAAAACTTGTTATCGT
>JAWPHD010019897.1:0-33811 GCA_037043455.1 Cyrtodaria siliqua | reverse complement strand
GAGGGTACACACGGTTTTTCCAAAGTTTGACCTAGTGACCTAGTTTTTAACACCATGTGACCCATTTTTGAACTTGACCAAGATATAATTAAGACAAACATTTTGACAAAGAGTGTACACAAGGTTTTTCCAATATTTGACCTAGTGACCTAGTTTTTAACCCCATGTGACCCATTTTCAAACTTGACCAAGATATAATTAAGACAAACATCCTGACAAAGTTGCATCAAGCTCGGGTCAAAAATATGGCCTCTAGAGTGTACACAAGGTTTTTCCAATATTTGACCTAGTGACCTAGTTTTTAACTTCATGTGACCCATTTCCGAACTTGATTAAGATATAATTAAGATAAACAATTTGACAAAATTTCATCAAGATTGGGTAACAAATATGACCTCTAGAGTGTACACAAGTTTTTTCAAGTATTTGACCTAGTGATCTAGTTTTTGACCCCACATGACCCATTTTTGAACTTGACCGAAATTACATTGAGACAAACATTCTGACAAAGTTTCATCAAGATCGGGTCAAACATATGGCCTCTAGAGTGTACACACAGTTTTTCCAAAGTTTGACCTAGTGACCTAGTTTTTAACACCATGTGACCCATTTTGAACTTGACCAAGATATAAATAAGACAAACATTTTGACAAAGAGTGTACACACGGTTTTTCCAATATTTGACCTAGTGACCTAGTTTTTAACACCATGTGACCCATTTTTGAACTTGACCAAGATATAATTAAGACAAACATTTTGACAAAGTTTCATCAAGATTGGGTCAGAAATATGGCTTCTAGAGTGTACACAAGGTTTTTCAAGTATTTGACCTAGTGACCTAGTTTTTAACCCCATGTGACCCATTTTCAAACCTGACCAAGATATAATTAAGACAAACATTCTGACAAAGTTGCATCAAGCTCGGGTCAAAATATGGCCTCTTAGAGTGTACACAAGGTTTTTCCAATATTTGACCTAGTGACCTAGTTTTTGACCCCACATGACCCATTTTCGAACTTGACCGAGATTTCATTGAGACAAACAATTAAGATAAACATTCTGACAAAGTTGCATCAAGCTCAGGTCAAAAAATGGCCTCTAGAGTCTACACAAGGTTTTTCCAATATTTGACCTAGTGACCTAGTTTTTAACTTCATGTGACCCATTTTCGAACTTGATCAAGATATAATTAAGATAAACAATTTGACAAAGTTTCATTAAGATTGGGTAACAAATATGACCTCTAGAGTGTACGCAAGTTTTTTCAAGTATTTGACCTAGTGACCTAGTTTTTGACCCCACATGACCCATTTTTGAACTTGACCGAGATTTCATTAAGACAAACATTCTGACAAAGTTTCATCAAGATCAGGTCAAAAATATGGCCTCTAGAGTGTACACACGGTTTTTCCAAAGTTTGACCTAGTGACCTAGTTTTTAAAACCATGTGACCCATTTTTGAACTTGACCAAGATATAATTAAGACAAACATTTTGACAAAGTTTCATCAAAGATTGGATCAGAAATACGGCTTCTAGAGAGTACACAAGGTTTTTCAAGTATTTGACCTAGTGACCTAGTTTTTAAACCCATGTGACCCATTTTCAAACTTGACCAAGATATAATTAAGACAAACATTCTGACAAAGTTGCATCAAGCTCGGGTCAAAAATATGGCCTTTAGAGTGTACACAAGGTTTTTCCAATATTTGACCTAGTGACCTAGTTTTTGACCCCACATGACCCATTTTCGAACTTAACTGAGATTTCATTGAGACAAACATTCTGACAAAGTTTCATGATGATTGCATCAGAAATGTGGCCTCTAGAGTGAACACAAGCAAAAGTTAACGGACGGACGACGGACGACGGACGGACGACGGAAGACGGACAACACACCATCCCATAAGCTCTGCTGGCCCCTGGCCAGTAGAGCTAAAAACCTTCGGCTGGAGCGTCCCGAACAATAGGGTAGGAAAAGTGTCTTGCCTGAGGACACACAGAAGTAACCCAATGGTGCCAGGCTCGACACCAAACTGAAAAAATAAAACAGCTCGCACCTCTAACTGTACTGACTCTGATGCACCTATAACTGTACTGACTCTAACATTCTCCCTGTCTGCGGACACAGTCTGCCGCATCAGCGCCAGGTGCAGACACGTGTCACCATCTTCATCCACCACATTCGTCGGCTTTATTCGACACCAATAACTCGATAATCCCAGTGTGACCTTGACTCAGAGCCAGCAATAATGGTGTCTGCTTTCTGTTGTTTTGTATTTCTATGTCGGCCTGGCCCTGAAATTATGAAGAATTCATAAAATACAGGTTTCATTCACATAATGCTTCTACAATGTGACATCGGCTTATTGCTTATATAATGGCGTCTGCTTATTGTTTATATAATGGCGTCTGCTTACTGTTTATATAATGGCGTCTGCTTATTGTTTTCTCTGGTTTCTATACTGGCCTGACATTGGTTAGTTAATGGTTGAATAGTATTTTTACGTCATTTTTAATACAATTTATTCTCTATATACTTTTTTAGGCTATATACCCCAACATTTTCCTGGGAAAAACCAGTATTGTATACCTCTCGCCCTCCGTAAGATGACCTTGGAAAACAAGTATAAACAAGTATAAAATTTCAATAGCAGATCTTAAACCAGTTTGTATTTAAGATTGATTTTTTTTTAAAGAGTATTAAAATTGATTCAGAACAAGCCTTAAGTGAGTTCTGAATAAATAATTATGTATACATACTGTGACAAGGTACTGGTTACATCCCGGTGACCATTAAGCACCGCCAGATGTAAGGGAGCGAACTCATCATCTTTCTTCATATCCACGATCTGGCGACATTTCTGTAATATTTTCTCTGTTGCACTGATAACAAAGATACAAGTAAAAGTAAATAGAGGTTTGCTGAATCCGCATCACTATACTACTAAAAATAGATTTCTGTATCACTGTACTGCATACGTCGACTCGACGGGGAGATTTCATAGTCAAAATGGAGATGGTATATTATCACTATTTTCCTGAGCATGTTGAGTGAATTGTTAATAGTTAAGTTTCCTTACCAGTTGGTAAGTTAAGATTAAAAAAGACATGAAAAACTAACAAAGTAGGTAAAAGCAAAAGAACTTTCACCAAAAAAAGTTTAAAACAGACTTATTGTTGTCAGATTGACTAATTGTTGTCAGATTGACTAACTGTTGTCAGACTGACTAATTGTTGTCAGACTGACTAATTGTTTTTATTATGTTGACATTAATGTTTGCCATGTAAAGGTAGTTTTCATATAAACATATTAACTGTCATGAAGTAAAATTAAAAGAAAATCATGCTTGGATTTTAATCTGCAATGGTATAAAAGTGGTTTTAGGGTCTGAGAATTTCGTTTTACAAAGATGCGGTAACGGAATTTCAGACTGTAAAACCAACCACATACCATCAAAGATTGAAATCAGTTTAAAACTTGAAACGTAGGTTAAATTCACACACACAAAACCTTTTCTTTGTCAAATCCAATTCACGAGCAACGCCATTTAGTTGGCATTAACCAATGACATCGTTTGCTGTAACGTTATGTTATATCACAATATTTTTAGACTGTAAATCAGGCGTTTTGAGATGTTACCAAATGGAATAACGTGTTATATTCTTGTTGAACTAGAATTATAAATTCTTATTGTGTCATGCAACTTAACAGTTAGCCTGCTTAGGGTGACTACAATAGCCTTTGCGTCCATTGTAAACCCAGATCAGCCTGCGAGTAACTTGCAGGCTTATCAGGGTTTATAATGTCCGGCCGCTGATCAGTCATTTCCCCCAAAACACCCCTTTGTCACATGAATGGAGTAGTCTTAATTCAAAGAAAGAAAAGTCCATTATATATATGTAGGGTGTTAAGGGTTATTTATTGTTACCATGTCAACTTACTAATTATTTCGCTTCAAGGCTGCATGATGAAGCACGTTAAATCCACGCCTATTCTTCAGGGAGGTCTTTTCCTGGGTAGTTGGACAGTAGATCTAGTACCTCGAAATTCTCTTTTCCAATGGAGTCGTGGAGGGCAGTATCGCTGGAATGTTTTAATATTCAGGTCATGAAAGTCATGAAAGTCCTGCGTTCTGACTGGCTGAAATCTGCATCCTTTCAATATTAAATAAAGAGTAGTAAAACGTACAGGTCTTAATGCAGCTAACTCCTTTCTATTTGGAGGTTTTTATCATATGTTTCATTGGATGACGTACTAGAAAAGTTCTATAAAGCAAACTTTGTATGCATTGGATGACAACACAAAGAATATCTGTTAGGCTGTGAGCTAGTAGGAGAAACCCTCCCCTTTGTAGGCTATGATTTTCTGAAAGAACACACAGTTAGTTTCAAAATGAGATATGTGTGCCATCTGAGTGTTGGGGCTTTAGTGAGTTATGGGGGAAAACACAGCGTTTTCAGACGAAAATCGCCGAAATCTGGAATTATTTTTTAGAAAAAGACTGGAATATATTAGAACCAATTTGAATTGTTGGAATCTTGCTCCGAACGCATCTCTACGTGTCCCACCATATAAGGTATGGATTCGATACTTAAATATTGAGATTTTAAGTAAAAATGTTAAAAAATTGAATATAATCTCTGATTTCTGTAATACATTGGGGGTATTTAACTAAAAATTAGAAAAATATCTAATACAATAGAAAAAAGAAGTATTGTAACTTTTTGGGCAGGTTAAGGTCCAGTGCCTTAATTTTGGGGCGAAAAATGTGTATTTTTGTCAAAAATCGCCGGAATCTGGAATTATTTTTTGAAATTAGTTTGAACATAAACTTATCAAACTGAAGCAATAGAATGTTGCACAGCATACATATTCAAGTTTTTCCTGACACAATATATAACATATGTGCTCAAATATTGGCATATTAGGGCAAAATGTTGGAAAAAATGTCAAAAATCACTGATTTCTGTAATCCATTGGGGGTATTGGGATAAAATATAGAAACAAATTTAATACAATTGAATAAGGACATATTGTAATATTTTTGAATAGACAAAGGTCCAATAATTAAGCAGAAAAAAATCCCGAACCGTATGATGCTTGAAAATGCGAAAAATGTGTACTTTTGTCAAAAATCGACGGAATCTGGAATTATTTTTGAAAATAATTTTAACATAAACTGATCAAATTGAAGTAATACAATGTTGCACAGCATACATATTCAAGTGTTTCCTTGCATTATCTGCTGAAATATGTTGGAAAAAAGGACTAAAATCTTTTATTTCTGCAATCCATTTTGGGTATTGGGTTAAAATCTAGAAAAATATATAATACCGGTACAATAGAAAAATAGACTGTAAGCTAGTAGGAGTAACCCCCACCCCAGGTGGAATTTTGTATACCTTATTTTTCTGAAAGCTTATTATGCGTAGAGCATTTTGGAATATGTACATGTACCAACTGGCGACTTGGACTTTACCATGTTACCGTCATTTCAAATGAATGAATGGTGTTTTATGGCACGTCGACACATAAATAGGTCATATTGTGCACAAAAACCGACGAATCATGAAGGAATGAAGTAGTAATTAAAAATAATGTAAACGTATAAATAAGGGATGATATGGTAGCAATATAAACTATGTATATATGTAAATCAACAAATGCCCGCCAATATATATAGGAAAATATTACCGGCATTGCGAACATGGTACATAGAGCTATATACAGTATACGTTATAAATAGAGAAATAGCGTTGAGCGACCCTCTGCGTACGGCCACTGGGCCGACCCATATATTTTGCGACACAACGGGACCGGTGGCCAGCCGATGGCAAAGGTCCCCAGTACATGTGGCACTCCGTCGCTTGTCCATATTAGGGGAAAGGCTACCAGAGTTCGAGTCTCGAACATGGCACAAAGAGCTATATACAGTTATATAGAAGGATATAGCGTTAAATGAACTTCGGCCAACGGCCGACTTACATATTGGGCGACACAACAGAAGTAGTGGGCAGCTGTCGGCAAAGGTCCCGGCAACGCGTAACATTCAATCGCTAGGCTGTATCAGGGGGCAGGCTACCCGAGTAACTCACCTAGAGCTTTATACAGTATAGTTATATATGTATAGAGGGAAAGAGCGTTGAGAGACCCTCGGCCGATGGCCGCTGGACCTATCCACATATTTTGTGACACAACGGGACCGGAGACCAGCCGTCGGCAAAGGTCCCCGCTATGCGTGGTACTCGTTCCCTAGGCCTTATCAGGGTGAGGGCTTCCTGAGTTCGAATCTCGAACATATGGCACATAGAGCTATCTACAGTTATATAGAGGGAAATAGCGGTGAACGACCTTCGGCCGATAGCCGCTCGGCCGACCCAAATATTTTGTGACACAACGGGACCAGTGGCCAGCTATCGGCAATGGTCCTCGCTACGCCTGGCACTCAGTCCCTAGGTTGTAGGGGGAAGGCTACAGTATATGTATAGAGGGAAAGAGCGTTGAGAGACCCTCGGCCGATGGCCGCTGGACCTATCCACATATTTTGTGACACAACGAACATGCCACCTAGAGCTATATAGTAAATAGAATTGAACGAACCTCAGCCGACGGCCGCTGGGCCAACCCACAGGTTTTGTGACACAACGGGAACGGTGGTCAGCCATCCGCAACGGTCTTCACTACGCGTGGCACTCAGTCCCTAGGTTATATTAGGGGGAAGGCTTCCCGAGTTCGGGTCTCGAACATGGCAACTAAAGCTATATACAGTATAGTTATATACCGTATTTTACCTTGTATAGTACGCAGTTTTTTGACCACTTTTACGGTTTCCGAAAGGGGGGTGCGTACAATATAAGGAAACAATAAAAAGAACTTTTTTTTTTCTTGCAGAAAATCGATGTCTGGCACTGGGAAGAAAAACCTTGACGACGAACAGACATCGAGACAGAAAATTGTGAATACCGATAATACACAATTTTTAAGTAATTTACTCGCTTCATTTAAGTAATATATTGACTTAATTCGAATTATAAATGAATAAAGTGTATTATAATGCTTGCTTTTGTATAAATGTTTGCGTGTTTGTTGTAAAACTTCAATAAATTGTGTGAAAAATCGTCCCTCCATTTTGTTGTTTATATCGCGTGACGTAATATCACGTGACTTCCAGCTGTTTAGACTTAAGACTGGTACATGGAGTATTGTTACAGTTCTATTCTATTCTAATATTTATAGGATTTTATTTAATATTTTATAAAAAATTAATGAAGTTTTTGCTTTATTTTGAAAGACATATATTTTAGACGGCGTAGAAAGGCAGAATCACCCTACTTTGAAATGGCTATTATTCAATAATGCTTGTGAAAACATGCTTACCGGTACACATTTGATGATTGATAATTGGGTCAAACAAAATCGCACCTCGGCTGCAGTACGACACATCATAAACACGGGATAGAGTGGGTTATTCCATTTCTATAATCCTTTGAAGTCGCCGTAAGTAGAGACAATTTCTGAGGATGCACTTTGACATGCCGTGTGACCTTTACCAGATTTAGCCACGGGGTATAGGTAACTGATCACGCGTTACAGTTGTGCTACACTTATGATAAGCACTGGTTATCTGCGGCATTATAATTGGCTCTTTGATGAGATGATACAAGATAGGTACTCCCCTGAAGATTGGCAATTAATGATATAAGTAATTATATTTACTTTCGTACGCTAATTTTCTCGATCGTGATTTTTTTTTTTTAACCTTTTATTTTCGTTGAATGGTTCATCTAGGAAAACTAATATTTTGATGCGTATTATGCTCGGAAACAACTTTTTTACCCAAGATTTGACCTCTGAGAAGGGGGTGCGTATTATACACGGGTGCGTATTATACAAGGTAAAATACGGCAGAGAAAAATAGCCTTGAGCGACCCACAGCCGACGGTGGCTGGGCCGACACACAGGTTTTGTGACTCAACGGGAACGGTGTCTAGCCTCGGCAAAGGTCTTGGAGTAGTATATTATTGCACATTGGACTGTAGAAATGTTATTAAAAAAAAATTCGTTCTTTCTATGCACTTTTAATTTTTTCTCAATACCTTAATGCATTACAGAAATCAGCGATTTTAGTCATTTTTTCAACATTTTGCCCTAAAATATAAATACTTGAGCATATATGTTATATCTGATACAATCAATGATTTGGAAGTGTATAGTGTGCAACATTGAATTGCTTCAATTTGATAAGTTTATTTTCAAACTATTTTCAAAAGATAATTTCTGATTCCGTCGATTTTTGACGGAAATACACATTTTTCGCCTGAAAATTAAGGCAATATTTTAAGCATCATATGGTTCAGGACTTTTTTCTACTTAATTATTGGACCTTTGTCTATCCAAAATGTTACAATATGTCTTTATTTTATTGTATTAAATATTTTTTTCTAACTTTTAACCCAATACCCCAATGGATTACAGAAATCAGTGACTTTTGTCATTTTTTCCAACATTTTGCCCTAAAATGCCAATATTTGAGCACCTATGTTATATATGATGCCAGGAAAAACTTGAATATGTATGCTGTGCAACATTCTATTGCTTCAATTTGACAAGTTTATGTTCAAACTAATTTTAAAAATCAATTCCAGATTCCGGCGATTTTTGACAAAAATGCACATTTTTCGCCCCAAAATTAAGGCATTTCCAAACATCATGCGGTTCGGAACTTTTTTCTATTTAATCACTGGGCCTTACCCTGCCCAAAAAGGTTACAATATTTCTTTTTTCTATTGTATTACATATATTTTTAATTTTTAGTTAAATACCCCCAATGTATTACAGAAATCAGCGATTTTATTCAATTTTTTATCATTTTTACCCAAAATCTCAACATTTAAGTATCGGATCCATCAATTATATTGTGGGACATGTAGAGATGCATTCCGAGAAAGATTCCATCAATTCAAATTGGTTCTAATATATTCCATTCTTTTTCTAAAAAATAATTCCAGATTTTTGCGATTTTCGTCTAAAAACGCAACGTTTTCCCCCAAAACTCACTAAAGCCCCAACGCTCAGATGACACACATGTCTCATTTTGAAGCTTAATGTATGTTCTTTTAGAAAATCATACCCTACAAAATTCCCCCTTGTGGGGGAGGGGGGTCTACAGCCAGCTCAAGAACTATGTTTTCAATTCGGGCAGTTTTGACGCTAAAAAAAATGAAGAATGCATCATACAAGGGTATTTTGCAACTGCTGTGTTTATTCACCACAACAAATAAAACGACTCAAGGGATATAACTATTTGAAATTCTAAAGGATAGTATCTTTTATGGTATTCAATTTCAAAGGATGGTACAAACCAACAGATATAAGCATTAGGGCTGCATTTTAATGAGAGTTTAACAGTTGAGATGTTGCTTATAGACCACAACATTGTGAAAGATTCAAAGGACAGTATCTCATAAAAGCATCAATATACTGTAAACCTGGAGATGTTTGCAGCTACTTTCTTTCACGGTTGATCGACAGGAAACATGTTCGCAGCTATAAAGGTTCACAGATGCCGACCCGACGCGAGCACCATGAAAGCTAAGTAGCATTGGTACAAATTGTAACACATACTTATGTTTTTATCCTAGGTGTTAACTGCATAAAATCATAACCTTTACCTGTATACTATTGTACTAATGGCGATCAGTCTTCACTATAATTTTCAGGGTGAAAACCCGTTTACGGGTAGTAAGCGATTTTTGTTAATTAAATCAATGCAATATCAAGGTCAGTACTATTAACATCAGCTCCGTGTTCCAGCAGGACTTTGACAGGCTAGATGTTGTTTACACTTACCTGTATATTGACATCAGCTCCGTGTTTCAGCAGTACTTTAACACAGTCGAGTTGTTGTTTGTTGACGGCCACGTGTAGCGTGCTACATTCCCAGCAGTACTTTAACACAGTCGAGTTGTTGTTTGTTGACGGCCACGTGTAGCGTGCTACATTCCCCGGCATTAAGGGCATTGATCGTAGCACCTTTCTGAAGCAGCAGTTCCATAACCGCACTCTGATTCCTGAAGTAAATAAGGAATGGGGTAGTCCAGTTGACATATCATATTACATTATACTGGTGCAGCCGGAGATGAGATGAAGGATGAAGTTTCCCATCAGATATGCCTCCGACATGCGAGGCAGTGGTTTGTAGCTCTAAAGCCAAGGGCTTATCCACTGAGCTACAAAAGAATGTTTTTATTTTGGTACAGAAAAATTAACACTTTAAAACTGGAGATTGTTTTTAGTAAAAACAGATGTCTCCCCAACTGGGAAATCATACAACTGATATGCGCAACTAGGCTTGGCAACGATCATCTCTACCAGGTTTCGTTGAAATCCGGCCAGGTGATCAGGACAACTAGTTCGGACACAAATGTGTATATAAATCTTTAAAGGACCATAACTCCGCCAAAAATCACTCAAGCGTAACATGATGATGATATGCTCAACAAGGCTTGGTACTGATTTTGCTTGCCAAGTTTCTTTGAAATCCGGCAAGAGGTTAAGGAGAACTAGTCCAAAGTTTTTGTATTAAAGGGCAATAACTCTGCCAAAAATCATACAACCAGAATGCGCCGACATGCGCAACTAGGCTTGGTACTGATTTTGCCTGCCAAGTTTCTTTGAAATCCGGCAAGAGGTTAAGGAGAACTAGTCCAGACAAAGTTTTTGAATTAAAGGGCAATAACTCGGCCAAAAATCATACAAACAATGCGCCGACATGCGCAACTAGACTGGGGTTCAGGAGAACTGGTCCAGAGAAAGTTTGTGTATTAAAACCTTTAAAGGGCCACAACTCCGCCAAAAATCATTAAACTGAAACACGAGGGTGATATGCACAACTAGGCTTGGCTACGATCAACCCTACCAAGTTTCGTTGAAATCCGGCCAGGGGATCAGGAGAACTAGTCTAGACACAAATGTGTATTAAAATCTTTAAAGGACCATAACTCTGCCAAAAATCATTCAACCAGAACACGGCGCAATATGCGCAATTATGCTTGGTACTGATCTTTCTTGCCAAGTTTCATTGTAATCTGGCCAGGGGTTCAGGAGAACTTGTTTGGACCATAACTCTGCCAAAATACGGCGACTTTATGCGCAACTAGTCTTGGTACTGATCATCCCTGTAATTTAATAAACATAGGGACATTTAATTTCTGCGTAATTCAAGTGGAAGAAGCCTATTATTTTAGAATAACCTTTATTATGTCCACTCGGCAACAGCTGGAATTACACCTATATTATGTCCTCTCTGCAACAGCTGAAATTACACCTTTATTATGTCCTCTCTGCAACAGCTGAAATTACACCTTTATTATGTCCTCTCTGCAACAGCTGGAATTACACCTTTATTATGTCCACTCTGCAACAGCTGGAATTACACCTTTATTATGTCCTCTCTGCAACAGCTGGAATTACTCCTCCTATGTTGTTTCAAAATGACCTTTATTATGTCCACTCTGCAACAGCTTGAATTATCCTCCTATGTTGTTTCAGAATAACCTTTATTATGTCATCTCTGCAACAGCTGAAATTACACCTTTAGTCTTTCACTATGGAAAGAAAAAAATCATAACCACACTGGGAAAACAACCATTTCTAAAAGGGCCTAAGAAACCTGTTGGTTTACACCGGCTTCGACTACAGTATAAACAGTGTAAACAGTATTATGTCCACTCTGCAAAAGCTGGAATTACTCCTCCTATGATGTTTCAGAATAACTTTTATTACGTCCTCTCTGCAACAAATGAAATTACACCTATATTATGTCCTCTCTGCAACAGCTGAAATTACACCTTTATTATGTCCACTCTGCAACAGCTGAAATTACACCTTTATTATGTCCTCTCTGCAACAGCTGAAATTACACCTTTATTATGTCCACTCTGCAACAGCTGGAATTACTCCTCCTATGTTGTTTCAGAATAACCTTTATTATGTCCTCTCTGCAACAGATGAAATTACACCTTTATTATGTCCACTCTGCAACAGCTGAAATTACACCTTTATTATGTCCACTCTGCAACAGCTGAAATTACGTCCTCTCTGCAACAGCTGAAATTACACCTTTATTATGTCCACTCTGCAACAGCTGGAATTACTCCTTCTATGTTGTTTCAGAATGACCTTTATTATGTCCTCTCTGCAACAGCTGGAATTAGTCTCCTATGTTGTTTCAGAATAACCTATTTTATGTCCTCTCTGCAACAGCTGAAATTACACCTTTATTATGTCCACTCTCCAACAGCTGAAATTACACCTTTATTATGTCCTCTCTGCAACAGATGAAATTACACCTTTATTATGTCTACTCTCCAACAGCTGGAATTACACATTTACTATGTCCTCTCTCCAACAGCTGAAATTACACCTTTATTATGACTACTGTATACGGTTTTAGCTTGTGCCTTTATATAGCCACAAATAATTAACTTCTTTGGGATTAATTATATTTAATAATTTTGGATTCCAGTAGGACTGGGCTTCCTAATTGTCAGGCTGTAGATGTTTCGCCGCAAATTAAAAAATTCACTCTAACTGGCTAGATCCCAATTATTCTGGGAACTTGCTCTTCCTTAAGAGCGAATTTTTACTAATCTCAAGATAGCAGGGGAAGGTACTGCCGCAGCGAATAACCCACATTCAGAAATTACTGGCAAGAAATAGTGCCGCATTGTCAAGGGCATAAGCCACATTAGTTAGGGCAAGTTATACCGCAAGAAAATTACTGGCATGAAATATTGCCGCATGGCCAAAGTGCCGCATTGTTATAGGGCCATAAGCCGCATTAGGGCAAAAGCTTTGCCGCAACAGATTTCAGTGGCAAGAAACTTTGCCGCATGGCAAAAGAGCCGCATTATTTACAGCATGGCAAAAGGGCCGCATAAATTTCAGCATGGCCAAGGGGCCGCATTTATAAAGCTAAACAAACAGTCTGGGACATAAACAACTGTCGCGTAAGGCCTATGTGCCGCAATTGTTTATTGGCATACCTGGGGCAACTGGGGGATGAACGTATTGATTGTCAGGCCGCTGAGATTCCGTTTCCATTCGATGCATTTTAAGGCTGTGACCATTCTTGCCAAACATATAGTAATCTTCAAAGGCCACTGTGTGGTCAGTTTTATGAATAAATTGTTTGGATGTGTTAGTTTAAGTCTTTTAGGCTGCAAATGGAATATGTTACAATGTAAAATATTCCAGAAAGCGTGGTATGTTGTTCCGTCACAATTTGATATAAAATAATAGGCTTCTTCCACTTGAAATACACAGATATGAAATGTCCCTATGTTTAGTAAATTACTAATGGGGACCTTGACTTTTAAATTGCTGACCTCGGTTACCCATAATCATTCTTTAAATAAGTTGAGCCATAGGAAAGAAAGTTCCAAATTAAATGTGTGAAAACAGGAAGTCAATGATGGCCACACATATTGTAATCAAGTACCTACAATTAGGCAGTTTTTAAACTTATATACATAGGTGTCCTTATCTTGGTCGTTTTGTTCCAAGATTAGCACTGGCAGTCCATCAAATAAACAACCAAATGATTCTAAATACACACAAAAGGAAACAAGCATACCCAAAAGGACACAACACATATCCAAAAGGACACACAGCACATATTCAAAAGGACACAACACACATCTAAAAGGACATACACAGCACATACCCAAAAGGACACAAAGTATACCCAAAAGGAACAAACATATCCAAATGGAAACAAACATACCCAAATGAGGAGTAATGTAAGGCAGTGTCTCCATCTTCATCTTGTAGCTCAAGATTAGCGCCAGCAGACAACAGCAGCTGAACTATCTCCCTGTGACCTTGATGACTCGCGACCTGCAGCGCCGTCTTCCCAGAACTCTTCTGATCAACCTGGAACAGTTCAAATATAAACATGATTGTCACGTCTATAACAAAACAAGCAATTTAGCAGAGTGTGCAGAACAATGGTACAGCGTCGGGACTCCAGATAAAAAAATTGTGGATTCGATCCTCAACGATGCTTTATTTATCCTTGAGCAAGATAATTAATCCACATCACTTAGTACAGGTTCTACACAGGAAGCCATGAAGCGTGATTAATATAAGTCAAACTTGTTTTGCAATCGATGTAAAAAGAAATATATTTAAACTAAACAAGCGATCAAGTTTTAAAGAAAGCAGAAGCAGTTTAACATATATACTGTACATATTTCTGAATTGTCAATCAAGCTTTTTACCACCATATATTTGTCAGAGCCAATTAAAAGTACAATAGGTACTAACACCTGTGTTTGTAGGAGCTTGACCAATGGACAATAGAGGGTGGACGATGGAGTACATGGCCAATGTTTATAGGAGCTTGACCAATGGACAATAGAGGGTGGACTATGGAGTACATGGCCATGGAACTATGTATCGTAAGCTGATTTGATGATATGACTGTTTTTAAGCCAATGATAAATTTCTTTTTTTTGTTTCCAACAGTAAACTATATCTAGACCAGCAGTATGTTTGTTTCACCTTATCCAGATACTTGAGTATGATATCCTTGACGACATCTATATGGCCTTGTGCTGCCTCGCGTACCAGTCTGTCCGGACCCATCTACGATTGTTGTAGCTCCACCAGCTGGTCTAGTAACGTTGTTAATGAGGCTGGAATACATGAAGTAATACATACAGGTTTAAGGTTTTATATGCACTTGTACATTTAGGGGCTATACCCAAAGCATGTGAACATGGCTATTATAATGCAAATGTGTAAACAGATGTTTAAGGACTATAGCAAATATGTAAACATATGTAGGGGCTGCATGTAGACATAGGGTTTTGAAGATATGAATAAAGGTCTTTATCCAAAACATAGAAAACAAGAGGTCAATGACCTTGAAGCTCTACTGATTGATTTTGATTTCAGGAAGTAGTCGCTACAAACTTGTATTTTGAAAATATATTTTTAGCCGTTGCGGCCATCTTGAATTTCCGGCCGACCTGAAATTTTGCTAGGATCAAATAGACATCAAGAGCAACATTCCTGTGAAGTTTAATGAAAATCCGTCGAGTAGTTTCAGAGAAGTAGTCGCTACAAGATTTCATTATATAACTCTATGTAAACAAAGATGGCCGCTGACAGCCATGTTTAACATCGAATCAAAACGATTTTTGACAAGGTCCAACATCATGTCATGCTGATAATTTTAGAAAAGTCCCATATCAATATCACTTATAGTTTTCAAGAATTAGTCGCTATAAACTTGTATTTTGAAAATCTATTTTTAGCCATGGCGGCCATCTTGAATTTCCGGCCGACCTGAAATTTTGCTAGGATCAATTAGACATCAAGAGCAACATTCGTGTGAAGTTTCATGAAAATCAGTCAAGTAGTTTCAGAGGAGTAGTCGCTACAAGTTTTCGTTATATAACTCTATGTAAACAAAGATGGCCATTGGCAGCCATGTTTAACGTCGAATCAAAATAATGTTTGCTCGGATAACCATTATGTCATGCTGATCATTTAAAAAAAAGTCCCATATCAATATCACTTATAGTTTTCAAGACGTAGTCCGCTACAAACTTATTTTTTAAAAATCTATTTTTATCTGTGGCAGCCATTTTGAATTTCTGGCCGATCTGAAATTTTGCTAGGATCAATTAGACATCAACAGCAACTTTCGTGTGAAGTTTCATGAAAATCCGTCAAATTGTTTCAGAGGAGTAGTCGCTACAAGTTTTCATTATATAACTCTATGTAAACAAAGATGGCCATTGGCAGCCATGTTTAACGTCGAATCAAAATAATGTTTGCTCGGATAACCATTATGTCATGCTGATCATTTAAAAAAAAGTCCCATATCAATATCACTTATAGTTTTCAAGAAGTAGTCCGCTACAAACTTATTTTTTAAAAATCTATTTTTATCTGTGGCGGCCATTTTGAATTTATGGCCGATCTGAAATTTTGCTAGGATCAATTAGACATCAACAGCAACTTTCGTGTGAAGTTTCATGAAAATCCGTCAAATTGTTTCAGAG
Source organism: Cyrtodaria siliqua (assembly GCA_037043455.1). Taxonomy (NCBI): domain Eukaryota; kingdom Metazoa; phylum Mollusca; class Bivalvia; order Adapedonta; family Hiatellidae; genus Cyrtodaria; species Cyrtodaria siliqua. Next base: position 17,732 of record JAWPHD010019897.1, on the reverse strand, counting down.
GTGTAGTTGCTACAAGTTTTCATTATATAACTCTAATGTAAACAAAGATGGCCACTGGCAGCCATGTTTAACATCGAATCAAAATAATATTAGACTCGGATAACCATCATGTCATGCTGATCATTTTAGAAAAAGTCCAATATTATAGTTTTCAAGAAGTAGTCGCTACAAACTTATTTTTTAAAAATCTATTTTTAGCCATGGCGGCCATCTTGAATTTCTGGCCGATCTGAAATTTTGCTAGGATCAATTAGACATTAAGAGCAACATTCCTGTGAAGTTTCATGAAAATCCGCCAAGTAGTTTCAGAGTAGAAGTCGCTACAAGTTTTTACTATATAACTCTTTGTAAACAAAGATGTCCGCTGGCAGCCATGTTTAACGTCGAATCAAAATGATTTTTGACAAGGACCAACATCATGTCATGCTGATCATTTTAGAAAAAGTCCCATATCAATATCACTTACAGTTTTCAAGAAGTAGTCGCTACAAACTTCTATTTTAAAAATCTATTTTTAGCTTTGGCGGCCATCTTGGATTTTACATCAACATGAATTTTTGCTAGGATCAACTAGACTTCATGGGCAACATTTCTGTAAAGTTTCATGAATATCCAGCCCGTAGTTTCAGAGATGTCGCTACAAATAAAAGTTTACGGACAGACAGACAGACAGACGGACAGACGGACGGACGACGGACTCCGCACCACGGCATAAGCCAGTCGAGCTAAAAATTGGTACATTTGCATAAACACCAAGTCCTGGTGTACAGTGCATACCACTAATATGTGACAGCCTTAACATGACTGTACTTCTTGTTTCAATTCTCCAGGTTCAGGCCCCATGTTCACGAACAAACTTAGGTCCCATTTCAAACTAAAGCTTAAAACTCAAATATTTCTCTTTGCTATAACATTTTTTTTAATCAATGTTTTACATCAGGAAACTTTCAGGACAGTTGTAATTTTTGTTTTCTGTTTTGAGCTTGAGCATAAATATGTCAAATCTGTTTGTGAACTTGGGGCCCGTTCTCATTAGTTATAGTGGTGCATGCCACAATGATGATGATAACAACTTGGGGCCCATTCTCATTAGTTATAGTGGTGCATGCCACATTGATGATGATAACAACTTAGGGCCCATTCTCATTAGTTATAGTGGTGCATGCCACAATGATGATGATAACAACTTGGGGCCCCTTCTCATTAGTTATAGTGGTGCATGCCACAATGATGATGATAACAACTTGGGGCCCCTTCTCATTAGTTATAGTGGTGCATGCCGCAATGCTGATGATAACAACTTAGGGCCTGTTCTCATTAGTTATAGTGGTGCATGCCACATTGATGATGATAACAACTTTGGGCCCGTTCTCATCAGTTATAGTGTGCATGCCACATTGATGATAATAACAACTTTCGGCCCGTTCTCATTAGTTATAGTGGTGCATGCCGCAATGATGATGATAACAACTTAGGGCCTGTTCTCATTAGTTATAGTGGTGCATGCCACAATGATGATGATAACAACTTGGGGCCCATTCTCATTAGTTATAGTGGTGCATGCCAAACTGATGATGATAACAACTTGGGGCCCCTTCTCATTAGTTTGATGAAAACAACTTGGGGCCCGTTCTCATTAGTTATAGTGGTGCATGCCAAACTGATGATGATAACAACTGGGGGCCCATTCTCATTAGTTATAGTGGTGCATGCCATACTGATGATGATAACAACTGGGGGCCCATTCTCATTAGTTATAGTGGTGCATGCCACAATGATGATGATAACAACTTGGGGCCCATTCTCATTAGTTATAGTGGTGCATGCCACAATGATGATGATAACAACTTGGGGCCCATTCTCATTAGTTATAGTGGTGCATGCCAAACTGATGATGATAACAACTTGGGGCCCCTTCTCATTAGTTTGATGAAAACAACTTGGGGCCCGTTCTCATTAGTTATAGTGGTGCATGCCAAACTGATGATGATAACAACTGGGGGCCCATTCTCATTAGTTATAGTGGTGCATGCCATACTGATGATGATAACAACTTGGGGCCCCTTCTCATTAGTTATAGTGGTGCATGCCACAATGATGATGATAACAACTTGGGGCCCGTTCTCATTAGTTATAGTGGTGCATGCCACATTGATGATGATAACAACTTGGGGCCCATTCTCATTAGTTATAGTGGTGCATGCCAAACTGATGATGATAACAACTGGGGGCCCATTCTCATTAGTTATAGTGGTGCATGCCAAACTGATGATGATAACAACTTGGGGCCCCTTCTCATTAGTTATAGTGGTGCATGCCACATTGATGATGATAACAACTTAGGGCCTGTTCTCATTAGTTATAGTGGTGCATGCCACAATGATGATGATAACAACTGGGGGCCCATTCTCATTAGTTATAGTGGTGCATGCCAAACTGATGATGATAACAACTTGGGGCCCATTCTCATTAGTTATAGTGGTGCATGCCACAATGATGATGATAACAACTTAGGGCCCATTCTCATTAGTTATAGTGGTGCATGCCACATTGATGATGATAACAACTTGGGGCCCATTCTCATTAGTTATAGTGGTGCATGCCACAATGATGATGATAACAACTTAGGGCCTGTTCTCATTAGTTATAGTGGTGCATGCCACATTGATGATGATAACAACTTGGGGCCCATTCTCATTAGTTATAGTGGTGCATGCCACAATGATGATGATAACAACTTGGGGCCCATTCTCATTAGTTTGATGAAAACAACTTGGGGCCCATTCTCATTAGTTATATTGGTGCATGCCAAACTGATGATGATAACAACTGGGGGCCCATTCTCATTAGTTATAGTGGTGCATGCCACAATGATGATGATAACAACTTAGGGCCTGTTCTCATTAGTTATAGTGGTGCATGCCACATTGATGATGATAACAACTGGGGGCCCATTCTCATTAGTTATAGTGGTGTATGCCACAATGATGATGATAACAACTTGGGGCCCATTCTCATTAGTTTGATGAAAACAACTTGGGGCCCATTCTCATTAGTTTGATGATAACAACTGGGGGCCCATTCTCATTAGTTATATTGGTGCATGCCACAATGATGATGATAACAACTTGGGGCCCATTCTCATTAGTTATAGTGGTGCATGCCACATTGATGATGATAACAACTGGGGGCCCATTCTCATTAGTTATAGTGGTGCATGCCACAATGATGATGATAACAACTTGGGGCCCATTCTCATTAGTTATATTGGTGCATGCCACAATGATGATGATAACAACTGGGGGCCCATTCTCATTAGTTATATTGGTGCATGCCACAATGATGATGATAACAACTGGGGGCCCATTCTCATTAGTTATATTGGTGCATGCCACAATGATGATGATAACAACTTGGGGCCCATTCTCATTAGTTTGATGAAAACAACTTGGGGCCCATTCTCATTAGTTTGATGATAACAACTGGGGGCCCATTCTCATTAGTTATATTGGTGCATGCCACAATGATGATGATAACAACTTGGGGCCCATTCTCATTAGTTTGATGAAAACAACTTGGGGCCCATTCTCATTAGTTATAGTGGTGCATGCCACAATGATGATGATAACAACTTAGGGCCTGTTCTCATTAGTTATAGTGGTGCATGCCACAATGATGATGATAACTGGGGGCCCATTCTCATTAGTTATAGTGGTGCATGCCACAATGATGATAACAACTGGGGGCCCATTCTCATTAGTTATAGTGGTGCATGCCACAATGATGATGATAACAACTTGGGGCCCCTTCTCATTAGTTCGATAACAACTTGTGGCCCGTTCTCATTAGTTATAGTGGTGCATGCCACAATGATGATAACAACTGGGGGCCCATTCTCATTAGTTATAGTGGTGCATGCCACAATGATGATGATAACAACTGGGGGCCCATTCTCATTAGTTATAGTGGTGCATGCCACAATGATGATGATAACAACTTGGGGCCCATTCTCATTAGTTATAGTGGTGCATGCCAAACTGATGATGATAACAACTGGGGGCCCATTCTCATTAGTTATAGTGGTGCATGCCACAATGATGATGACAACAACTTGGGGCCTGTTCTCATTAGTTATAGTGGTGCATGCCACAATGATGATGATAACAACTTGGGGCCCATTCTCATTAGTTATAGTGGTGCATGCCACAATGATGATGATAACAACTTAGGGCCTGTTCTCATTAGTTATAGTGGTGCATGCCAAACTGATGATGATAACAACTGGGGGCCCATTCTCATTAGTTATAGTGGTGCATGCCACAATGATGATGACAACAACTTGGGGCCTGTTCTCATTAGTTATAGTGGTGCATGCCACAATGATGATGATAACAACTTGGGGCCCATTCTCATTAGTTATAGTGGTGCATGCCACAATGATGATGATAACAACTTGGGGCCCATTCTCATTAGTTATAGTGGTGCATGCCACAATGATGATGATAACAACTTGGGGCCCATTCTCATTAGTTATAGTGGTGCATGCCACAATGATGATGATAACAACTTGGGGCCCATTCTCATTAGTTATAGTGGTGCATGCCACAATGATGATGATAACAACTTAGGGCCTGTTCTCATTAGTTATAGTGGTGTATGCCACAATGATGATGATAACAACTTGGGGCCCATTCTCATTAGTTTGATGAAAACAACTTGGGGCCCATTCTCATTAGTTATAGTGGTGCATGCCACAATGATGATGATAACAACTTAGGGCCTGTTCTCATTAGTTATAGTGGTGCATGCCACAATGATGATGATAACAACTTGGGGCCCATTCTCATTAGTTTGATGAAAACAACTTGGGGCCCATTCTCATCAGTTATAGTGGTGCATGCCACATTGATGATGATAACAACTGGGGGCCCATTCTCATTAGTTATAGTGGTGCATGCCACAATGATGATGATAACAACTGGGGGCCCATTCTCATTAGTTATAGTGGTGCATGCCACAATGATGATGATAACAACTGGGGGCCCATTCTCATTAGTTATAGTGGTGCATGCCACAATGATGATGATAACAACTTTGGGCCCATTCTCATTAGTTATAGTGGTGCATGCCAAACTGATGATGATAACAACTGGGGGCCCATTCTCATTAGTTATAGTGGTGCATGCCACAATGATGATGATAACAACTTGGGGCCCCTTCTCATTAGTTATAGTGGTGCATGCCAAACTGATGATGATAACAACTGGGGGCCCATTCTCATTAGTTATAGTGGTGCATGCCACAATGATGATGATAACAACTTGGGGCCCCTTCTCATTAGTTAAAGTGGTGCATGCCAAACTGATGATGATAACAACTGGGGGCCCATTCTCATTAGTTATAGTGGTGCATGCCACAATGATGATGATAACAACTTGGGGCCCCTTCTCATTAGTTATAGTGGTGCATGCCAAACTGATGATGATAACAACTGGGGGCCCATTCTCATTAGTTATAGTGGTGCATGCCACATTGATGATGATAACAACTTAGGGCCTGTTCTCATTAGTTATAGTGGTGCATGCCACAATGATGATGATAACAACTTGGGGCCCGTTCTCATTAGTTATAGTGGTGCATGCCACAATGATGATGATAACAACTTAGGGCCTGTTCTCATTAGTTATAGTGGTGCATGCCACAATGATGATGATAACAACTTGGGGCCCATTCTCATTAGTTATAGTGGTGCATGCCACAATGATGATGATAACAACTGGGGGCCCGTTCTCATTAGTTATAGTGGTGCATGCCACAATGATGATGATAACAACTGGGGGCCCATTCTCATTAGTTATAGTGGTGCATGCCACAATGATGATGATAACAACTTGGGGCCCATTCTCATTAGTTATAGTGGTGCATGCCAAACTGATGATGATAACAACTGGGGGCCCATTCTCATTAGTTATAGTGGTGCATGCCACATTGATGATGATAACAACTTGGGGCCCATTCTCATTAGTTATAGTGGTGCATGCCACAATGATGATGATAACAACTTAGGGCCTGTTCTCATTAGTTATAGTGTGCATGCCACATTGATGATGATAACAACTTGGGGCCCATTCTCATTAGTTATAGTGGTGCATGCCACATTGATGATGATAACAACTTAGGGCCTGTTCTCATTAGTTATAGTGGTGCATGCCACAATGATGATGATAACAACTTGGGGCCCATTCTCATTAGTTATAGTGGTGCATGCCACAATGATGATAACAACTGGGGGCCCATTCTCATTAGTTATAGTGGTGCATGCCACAATGATGATGATAACAACTTGGGGCCCATTCTCATTAGTTATAGTGGTGCATGCCAAACTGATGATGATAACAACTGGGGGCCCATTCTCATTAGTTATAGTGGTGCATGCCACAATGATGATGATAACAACTTGGGGCCCATTCTCATTAGTTATAGTGGTGCATGCCACAATGATGATGATAACAACTTGGGGCCCATTCTCATTAGTTATAGTGGTGCATGCCACATTGATGATGATAACAACTTAGGGCCTGTTCTCATTAGTTATAGTGGTGCATGCCACAATGATGATGATAACAACTTAGGGCCTGTTCTCATTAGTTATAGTGGTGCATGCCACATTGATGATGATAACAACTTGGGGCCCCTTCTCATTAGTTATAGTGGTGCATGCCACAATGATGATGATAACAACTTGGGGCCCATTCTCATTAGTTATAGTGGTGCATGCCACAATGATGATGATAACAACTGGGGGCCCATTCTCATTAGTTATAGTGGTGCATGCCACAATGATGATGATAACTGGGGGCCCATTCTCATTAGTTATAGTGGTGCATGCCACAATGATGATGATAACTGGGGGCCCATTCTCATTAGTTATAGTGGTGCATGCCACATTGATGATGATAACAACTTGGGGCCCCTTCTCATTAGTTATAGTGGTGCATGCCACATTGATGATGATAACAACTTGGGGCCCATTCTCATTAGTTATAGTGGTGCATGCCACAATGATGATGATAACAACTGGGGGCCCATTCTCATTAGTTATAGTGGTGCATGCCACAATGATGATGATAACTGGGGGCCCATTCTCATTAGTTATAGTGGTGCATGCCACAATGATGATAACAACTGGGGGCCCATTCTCATTAGTTATAGTGGTGCATGCCACAATGATGATGATAACAACTTGGGGCCCCTTCTCATTAGTTCGATAACAACTTGTGGCCCGTTCTCATTAGTTATAGTGGTGCATGCCACAATGATGATAACAACTGGGGGCCCATTCTCATTAGTTATAGTGGTGCATGCCACAATGATGATGATAACAACTGGGGGCCCATTCTCATTAGTTATAGTGGTGCATGCCACAATGATGATGATAACAACTTGGGGCCCATTCTCATTAGTTATAGTGGTGCATGCCAAACTGATGATGATAACAACTGGGGGCCCATTCTCATTAGTTATAGTGGTGCATGCCACAATGATGATGACAACAACTTGGGGCCTGTTCTCATTAGTTATAGTGGTGCATGCCACAATGATGATGATAACAACTTGGGGCCCATTCTCATTAGTTATAGTGGTGCATGCCGCAATGATGATGATAACAACTTGGGGCCCATTCTCATTAGTTATAGTGGTGCATGCCACAATGATGATGATAACAACTTAGGGCCTGTTCTCATTAGTTATAGTGGTGCATGCCACAATGATGATGATAACAACTTGGGGCCTGTTCTCATTAGTTATAGTGGTGCATGCCACAATGATGATGATAACAACTTGGGGCCCGTTCTCATTAGTTATAGTGGTGCATGCCACAATGATGATGATAACAACTTGGGGCCCCTTCTCATTAGTTATAGTGGTGCATGCCACAATGATGATGATAACAACTTAGGGCCTGTTCTCATTAGTTATAGTGGTGCATGCCACAATGATGATGATAACAACTTGGGGCCCATTCTCATTAGTTATAGTGGTGCATGCCACAATGATGATGATAACAACTTAGGGCCTGTTCTCATTAGTTATAGTGGTGTATGCCACAATGATGATGATAACAACTTGGGGCCCATTCTCATTAGTTTGATGAAAACAACTTGGGGCCCATTCTCATTAGTTATAGTGGTGCATGCCACAATGATGATGATAACAACTTAGGGCCTGTTCTCATTAGTTATAGTGGTGCATGCCACAATGATGATGATAACAACTTGGGGCCCATTCTCATTAGTTTGATGAAAACAACTTGGGGCCCATTCTCATCAGTTATAGTGGTGCATGCCACATTGATGATGATAACAACTGGGGGCCCATTCTCATTAGTTATAGTGGTGCATGCCACAATGATGATGATAACAACTTGGGGCCCATTCTCATTAGTTATAGTGGTGCATGCCAAACTGATGATGATAACAACTGGGGGCCCATTCTCATTAGTTATAGTGGTGCATGCCACATTGATGATGATAACAACTTGGGGCCCATTCTCATTAGTTATAGTGGTGCATGCCACATTGATGATGATAACAACTTGGGGCCCATTCTCATTAGTTATAGTGGTGCATGCCACATTGATGATGATAACAACTTGGGGCCCATTCTCATTAGTTATAGTGGTGCATGCCACATTGATGATGATAACAACTTGGGGCCCGTTCTCATTAGTTATAGTGGTGCATGCCACAATGATGATGATAACAACTTAGGGCCTGTTCTCATTAGTTATAGTGGTGCATGCCACAATGATGATGATAACAACTTGGGGCCCATTCTCATTAGTTATAGTGGTGCATGCCACATTGATGATGATAACAACTTAGGGCCTGTTCTCATTAGTTATAGTGGTGCATGCCACAATGATGATGATAACAACTTGGGGCCCATTCTCATTAGTTATAGTGGTGCATGCCACAATGATGATAACAACTGGGGGCCCATTCTCATTAGTTATAGTGGTGCATGCCACAATGATGATGATAACAACTTGGGGCCCATTCTCATTAGTTATAGTGGTGCATGCCACAATGATGATGATAACAACTTGGGGCCCATTCTCATTAGTTATAGTGGTGCATGCCACAATGATGATGATAACAACTTGGGGCCCATTCTCATTAGTTATAGTGGTGCATGCCAAACTGATGATGATAACAACTGGGGGCCCATTCTCATTAGTTATAGTGGTGCATGCCACAATGATGATGATAACAACTTGGGGCCCATTCTCATTAGTTATAGTGGTGCATGCCACATTGATGATGATAACAACTTAGGGCCTGTTCTCATTAGTTATAGTGGTGCATGCCACATTGATGATGATAACAACTTGGGGCCCATTCTCATTAGTTATATTGGTGCATGCCAAACTGATGATGATAACAACTTGGGGCCCATTCTCATTAGTTATAGTGGTGCATGCCACATTGATGATGATAACAACTTGGGGCCCATTCTCATTAGTTTGATGAAAACAACTTGGGGCCCGTTCTCATTAGTTATATTGGTGCATGCCAAACTGATGATGATAACAACTTGGGGCCCATTCTCATTAGTTATAGTGGTGCATGCCAAACTGATGATGATAACAACTTGGGGCCCATTCTCATTAGTTATAGTGGTGCATGCCACAATGATGATGATAACAACTTGGGGCCCATTCTCATTAGTTATAGTGGTGCATGCCACAATGATGATAACAACTGGGGGCCCATTCTCATTAGTTATAGTGGTGCATGCCACAATGATGATGATAACAACTTGGGGCCCATTCTCATTAGTTATAGTGGTGCATGCCAAACTGATGATGATAACAACTGGGGGCCCCTTCTCATTAGTTATAGTGGTGCATGCCACAATGATGATGATAACAACTTGGGGCCCATTCTCATTAGTTATAGTGGTGCATGCCACAATGATGATGATAACAACTTGGGGCCCATTCTCATTAGTTATAGTGGTGCATGCCACATTGATGATGATAACAACTTAGGGCCTGTTCTCATTAGTTATAGTGGTGCATGCCACATTGATGATGATAACAACTTGGGGCCCATTCTCATTAGTTATATTGGTGCATGCCAAACTGATGATGATAACAACTTGGGGCCCATTCTCATTAGTTATAGTGGTGCATGCCACATTGATGATGATAACAACTTGGGGCCCATTCTCATTAGTTTGATGAAAACAACTTGGGGCCCGTTCTCATTAGTTATATTGGTGCATGCCAAACTGATGATGATAACAACTTGGGGCCCATTCTCATTAGTTATAGTGGTGCATGCCAAACTGATGATGATAACAACTTGGGGCCCATTCTCATTAGTTATAGTGGTGCATGCCAAACGGATGATGATAACAACTTGGGGCCCGTTCTCATTAGTTTGATGAAAACAACTTGGGGCCCCTTCTCATTAGTTATATTGGTGCATGCCAAACTGATGATGATAACAACTTGGGGCCCATTCTCATTAGTTATAGTGGTGCATGCCACATTGATGATGATAACAACTTGGGGCCCATTCTCATTAGTTTGATGAAAACAACTTGGGGCCCGTTCTCATTAGTTATATTGGTGCATGCCACAATGATGATGATAACAACTGGGGGCCCATTCTCATTAGTTATAGTGGTGCATGCCACAATGATGATGATAACAACTTGGGGCCCGTTCTCATTAGTTATAGTGGTGCATGCCAAACTGATGATGATAACAACTTGGGGCCTGTTCTCATTAGTTATAGTGGTGCATGCCACATTGATGATGATAACAACTTGGCGCCCATTCTCATTAGTTATAGTGGTGCATGCCACAATGATGATGATAACAACTTAGGGCCTGTTCTCATTAGTTATAGTGGTGCATGCCACATTGATGATGATAACAACTTGGGGCCCATTCTCATTAGTTATAGTGGTGCATGCCGCAATGATGATGATAACAACTGGGGGCCCGTTCTCATTAGTTATAGTGGTGCATGCCACAATGATGATGATAACAACTTGGGGCCCCTTCTCATTAGTTATAGTGGTGCATGCCACAATGATGATGATAACAACTTGGGGCCCATTCTCATTAGTTTGATGAAAACAACTTGGGGCCCCTTCTCATTAGTTATAGTGGTGCATGCCAAACTGATGATGATAACAACTTGGGGCCTGTTCTCATTAGTTATAGTGGTGCATGCCACAATGATGATGATAACAACTTGGCGCCCATTCTCATTAGTTATAGTGGTGCATGCCACAATGATGATGATAACAACTTGGCGCCCATTCTCATTAGTTATAGTGGTGCATGCCAAACTGATGATGATAACAACTTGGGGCCTGTTCTCATTAGTTATAGTGGTGCATGCCACAATGATGATGATAACAACTTGGCGCCCATTCTCATTAGTTATAGTGGTGCATGCCACATTGATGATGATAACAACTTGGCGCCCATTCTCATTAGTTATAGTGGTGCATGCCACAATGATGATGATAACAACTTAGGGCCTGTTCTCATTAGTTATAGTGGTGCATGCCACATTGATGATGATAACAACTTGGGGCCCATTCTCATTAGTTATAGTGGTGCATGCCGCAATGATGATGATAACAACTGGGGGCCCGTTCTCATTAGTTATAGTGGTGCATGCCACAATGATGATGATAACAACTTGGGGCCCCTTCTCATTAGTTATAGTGGTGCATGCCACAATGATGATGATAACAACTTGGGGCCCATTCTCATTAGTTTGATGAAAACAACTTGGGGCCCCTTCTCATTAGTTATAGTGGTGCATGCCAAACTGATGATGATAACAACTTGGGGCCTGTTCTCATTAGTTATAGTGGTGCATGCCACAATGATGATGATAACAACTTGGGGCCCCTTCTCATTAGTTATAGTGGTGCATGCCACAATGATGATGATAACAACTTGGGGCCCCTTCTCATTAGTTATAGTGGTGCATGCCACAATGATGATAACAACTTGGGACCCATTCTCATTAGTTCGATAACAACTTGTGACCCGTTCTCATTAGTTATAGTGGTGCATGCCACAATGATGATGACAACTTGGGGCCCATTCTCATTAGTTAATGGCAAAAGTATGTTTATTTCCCAAATTCCCAATAAAAAAAGAATAAAAAATGTTAAAGACAAAAACTGGGGAACTATATTCTTTTAGATTTGGGTAATGAAATATTACAAGAGAATGTGTACATGGTAATGTGATTGCAATGTATTTAAGCATACAATATTGCTTTTGTTTGATAGTGAAAATTTCCCAAATTGAATGGATACCGGTACCATTCCCAAAGGGTGAAAAAAATCACAGACAACACTACACTTACTCTGTAAATCCTCCCGTTCATTATGTCCCATGGTATTGTTGAGGTCAGTGAGGACACTTGGTGACACCTGGGTCACACACAAGGGGTTAAAGGTCCATGTCTGGTTACCCACAGCAACACGAAGGTCATCATCTGCATACACCTTCAGTATACAACCGGTCTTTCCAAGTGTCTACAAGATTTGAAGTAATTGTAAATTTAAGATGTTACTTGAATAAGATTTGACTGCTTTTATCCTTCTCAAAGGTCAATACCTAGTTTACTGAAGGACATAGATTTCTTTTAATTGCCATTAGAACAATTAATATGTACTTGAATGCATCACCTCACATAAACCTATGGTACAGGGGTACTCTATTTGTTAATATATCCGACATGAACGCTTATTTTTACTTTTGCCAAAAAGTAACATTTATACAGGGGTCTGGAAATATTTTGAAAATCCACCTGCCCAGGGCAGGTAGATTTTCAAAATCCACTTGCCCTGCCCAAAATGTCACTTGCCCCAAAATTAAGCTATGTCAACATGCCTTTTTTTTGAGACCGTGCGCTAAGTGGAATACTATTAATGTTTTTTTGTCATAATATTTTAGATGATTTCATTGTAAAATTAATGCTTTTAATTAGGAAAGATCAAATCTATAGGTTGTTACCATTATGCACATATCAGTGTTTCCTCCACCGGTGGGAGAGGGCGAGTGTCGGCAGGGATACCACGAGGATAAGACATCACTGATGAACATGGGGTAGGGAATTAGATGAACCGGGTGCCAACACGGTAATATTAGATATTGGTAGACCCTATGGAATTAAGACATACATGATGCTCCTAGTGCAGTAATTACAGAAGGGTAGGCAGATAAAAAAAATGCATAAGGTCGAACACTTTTTTCTACTTAAGACTACATCAGATAAAAAAAAGAAATATGCATAAGGTCAAACAGAAGTTTTTTCCTACTTTCACTTTCGTTATAGATATCACGTAGATAAATCAGCAAGCTCATTTTTCTGTGTTGGAAATTATTAGCACGGTTTAGGCCTAAATCTGACAGGTATGTATTTTTGTTTCCGTTAATATCTTTTTGAGATGCCAATTCTTCGAATAATTATCGAAAATTAGCCAAGGTCGAAGCAGATCTTGGATATAATGACAAACATGCTTCAAAACAAAAACACACCATTCCGTTATTGATCTCAGATTCATTCAAAACAAACATGGCATTTTGAAATAAAAGCGGATGCACACCGATGCATTACGACATGCGTCGATAGTCTCTTTGCTCATCAAGCAACGCCGTCAAATTGCCATAATCTTTCAATTGCCCTACTTGATTACAAATTGGTAAGATTGAATCGCCATTGTTGCACTTTACCACGTGGTAGTGAATGAGAGTTGTTTCATTGGCTGATAAAAATACATGGGTTATTTGATTGGATAATATGGATACAGTACTAGGTCAAGTGTCGCTTCATGATTTTTAATTATTGAACAAAAGATTACCTTGGGTCACTACGACACACCGACCGAAATACAAAGTGACAACACCATCTCGGTAACTGATTTACACATCGATATGTATTTCACACTAATCTGGTGTGTGATTTACTTCCTGCATAGAGGGGCTTGTTAAAAATGTATATTTCACACAGTATACAAATCCTAAACACTGCACGTCTTATTTCAAGATTGGCATCCCAAACCTTCCTCGTCCAATCAAATTCTGATAAACTGTCAAGTGGGAGGGATTAAACAATCACGAACAACACAGGTGAGTTTTACGACACTTATCAGTAATTGCTCGCGGCAAAAGCAATGGGTGGTTAATTCCTACGCAATTATCGGCAAACTTTACAGTCAAGGCAAATTTTCCCTTGATTTTTTATCTAATGCTGAAACGTCCATCGGGCAAGTGACGGACAACCAAATTTACGAAGGTCACCTGCCCGCACCCAAAATTCACTTGCCCGGGGCTTCGGGCAACCATATTTCCGGAGCCCTGTTAATATCAATCAAGTTCATGTTTAACATAACATTAATGGAGAATGGCCTCGGCACAAGGCAAAAATAGTGAAACATACTACTGAGTACTTCCAAGATTGAAAACACATTTTTAATAGTGTTTCTTACTTTCAGCAATTTTTTTTATTAAATTTTTTTTTTGAAGAAATAGCAATTACCGAGGCGGCATAAAAAACGGGGATGGGCGGGGATGAGAATCTAGCAATTAATTTATTATGGCCTAAGTCATAATTAATCTTACAGCTTTCATAGATTCATTCCACTCTCCATGTCCCTTCTGTAGTTCCTCGACTGTATGCATACTGCCCAATACCGTCACTATGTCTCCCACTGACAACGCCTGAATCTGTATATAAATACATTCAAATTAAATAAACATATAAACAGCATCTAACGACACATTTTCTAACAGTTTTATTGCAAGTATAGCAAAATATGCGCAGATATTTACAGTTCACTCATACATACATCAAGCTTTAATAGAGAATGGCTGCAGTCTTGAGATAATGAAATGCTATCTTAAAACTAGGAATGAGTCCACTTTTAATTCGCATATTAATAAGGGATATTTTACTATTCTAAGGGACATAACTCTGGAACTACTGAGGAGATGGGGCCGATTATCTAACTTGGCCAATACATCACTATCTTCTTTGGATGGTGGGGGCATAAAAACTAGCTTGAGGCTAGCAATGTGTCTTTCATTAGGTAGCCATGCAGTGACAATCTAGCTAGTAATATGTCTTCATTAATTAGCCAGTGACAATCTAGCAGTGACAGTGACAAGGCCATGGTGATTATAACACAATGCAGTGCATATGACATGTTTACTGTATAACAAACGATAAAAACACAAATGTTCTGAACCCAGATGTTCACCTGAGCTACCTTTTTCAGAGCCCCTGGATGGAACATCCATCTGTTGAAACAGCCGTCATACTGGACGCGTACATCCCCACGCTCCGTTATACGATGGACCGTTCCCACTATACCCACATACTAAAATGAAGACGGTAAAATAATTAAAAGACAGACTGACTGAATGCTATATTTAATTCCCTAAATTGAAGAAAAAATAGCTGCTATTTATCTTAATAAAGTGCCACTTTTTTTCTTGAGAAGGAAATTTTCTTTTAATATTGCTTAAGTACTGTACTGTTTGCAGGAAACACGCGTGAATGATTCATAAACTTCAGTGACATTTAATTAAGGAATTACAGTTTTATAACCATGCATCTGATCGCTGATCTGAGTTTAATTATTAACTATAGAACTTCTCCAATGATTGATTTACAATTTAACAACAAGCAGCATTTAAAACACAATAAATCACTGTAGACAATCACTCCTATCTATATTTTCCAAAAAACTGAATTGCTACAAAAGACACCATTAATGCTCTTTAATAGTCATTTCCGTATCCCTCTGAATGCAATAAACCACTGGAGTATAAACAAACAACAGTTGTAGACTTCACGAAAAGGAGCTAAATGTGGCAATGCCATGCATATTGAGAAAAATAATGTTGGTATCTAAAACTAGAAAATTTGTCCTATAAAATATGTCCACACAGATGCCCCGATATTCATTTTGGATAGGAAGACTGCAGTATCAGTGAAGCACTCATCTTTTAGCTTATTTTAATTAACAGCTAGCATATTATAGCATATTACCATAGCACCTACCATCCTTACCTCAGCCATTCTATGATTCCAGCCCCTACCTTCTTTATCTCAGCCATTCTAGGGTTCCAGCCCCTACCATCCTTACCTCAACCATTCTAGGGTTCCAGTCCCTACCATCCTTACCTCAGCCATTCTAGGGTTCCAGCCCCTACCATCCTTACTTCAGCTATCCTGTTGTTCCAACCCTACCATCCTTACCTCAGCCACTCTAGGGTTACAGTCCCTACCATCCTTACTTCAGCCATTTTAGAGCTCCAGCCCCATGCCCTTCATTGCACCATGCTTACCTCAGCCATTCTAGGGTTCCAGCCCCCATGCCCTTCCTACACCACTCTTACCTCAGCCATTCTAGGGTTCCAGCACCCATGTCCGTCCTGCATCATCCAGAGAATATCCACCTCAAGATCGACCTTGACCTTGAACTGATGTGTTATGCCCGGCAGTAACGCCACTTCAGGGAACTCTCCTGCAGTTAGGTAATATATAACTATAATGAATGTGTATTTGTCAGTTTAGGTTGCATTGAACCCTCGAGTTGTCACAACTGAATTCTTCCAACAACTGATGCATATAATGCCTGTCAGGGTTGTGCCTTTGTGTGTACTACAAATGTTGTAGTCACCTCACCCATTTAGGAAATTCTCCAGGAAAATAGAGCATTTGTATGTAATCAACTAAAAACTACCATACTTTTCACACAAATAGAATGCCATGGCCTACATGTCGAGCGCTATTATAAAGGTCCAGATTTTGTATTTGATCAACATCAATGTCAATTCAAAGAGATATTAAATTAATGTCCTTAACAAACGGGTATACATCTCAAAGTGGAGACCGGATGTGACCTGTATTTCGGCAAAAGTAGGACACAGTGACGCAAAGTGTTGCACATGATATTAGATGCGTATAAGGAACATTCTAGCGAAGTTTGGTGAAACTCCGGCGAGAAAGAATTGATACGCATGTTGTTGTGGAGACCGGACGTCACCTATATTTCGTTGAAAGTAGGTCACAGCAACCCGAAATTGTGCAGATGATGTTGGATGCATATAAGGAACATTCTGGTGGAGTTTGATGAAAATCCTATGAGAAAAAAGCAAGATATGCATGTCGTAGCGGAGACTGGACGTCGCCTACATTTCGTCAAAAGTAGGAAAAGGAAAA
Organism: Cyrtodaria siliqua; assembly: GCA_037043455.1. NCBI lineage: Eukaryota > Metazoa > Mollusca > Bivalvia > Adapedonta > Hiatellidae > Cyrtodaria > Cyrtodaria siliqua. The sequence continues at coordinate 453 of JAWPHD010019897.1, read as the reverse complement.
TCAGACGTATGAACAGACTAACAGACTTAATGACACAGATACACTCGGACAACATTGTGATCGCTTGGTCGAGATCCGTAAACGGGCTCGAGAAAAATTCTTCGAACAGCGAATCTGAGATAAAAGTTTTATAATAATTTAATTCATATTGCTATTGACCAAGGCTGCATCACAGCTCCCCATGGCAGAAAATATTACAATGAAAAATGTCTCTATGGTGAGAATAGTCGTACATGAAACTTTGGCAGAAGACATTGCATTAAGCATGTAGTGAAGGGTAGTGGTCGACTTGCAGAGTACAAAATTTTCTGGGGTTGGGAATGGGTGGAGAGTATATCAAAGATATATCAAATTGGGACACAGTAGATGTATCACTAGCACTCACCTAACACAGGTAGATGGTCCCTGTAGTAGTATCCTCCACTCGCCTGCTGAATGTACTTCAGGTCCACC
>JAWPHD010019896.1:0-33817 GCA_037043455.1 Cyrtodaria siliqua | reverse complement strand
TGTCTGATCGTGCCCCTCAATGGTTTATTCTCGTGTTGCTCTGGCTCTTCTGCAAAGTCATCGAGTACCTTCTTTGTGGCTTATCCCAGGCTATTGTTTATTTTAAGAAATATAGACATCGTTTACTGAGAATTATCGTTCTATATATATCACGGTTTTGAGTTCATTGTAAACAATATTTCATCACATCGCTCTTGTAAACAATAATTTCACGAGCCCGAAGTGCGAGTGAAATTAATTGTTTACAATTGAAAGACAAACCGAGATATATTATAGATAATCACCGTAAACGATGTCTATTTCTGTTCTAATACCCCTAAAATGTGAAATACGCACACATCTGAAATCTTTTCAGCATTGCTTTGCTTGCTGTCCTAACGTTGCATACGTTACAAATGCGCAATGCGCAATGCTTATTCTCCTAACGTGCAAAATTACAGTGAATTATCGTTCATATAACGAGATATTTTAAACTAGGCTATATAGTGCAGGTGTATTAGAATTGGTATTTATATATACACGAGCATCTTTGTGTTTTACCCTTATTTGCCTACTTATATTGCCTTGTTGGTTAGAGAATTGTTCATGGGCAGAGATTTCTTTATTTACTACTGTCCCGTTTAACTGGGATGAAGTAGGGTAAGTGTGAGTTTTGTGCACCCTAGAAACCCTGGTTTAAACCCCAGCGGCCCTTTTGCACCTGACCGATCCAAAGCGGTAGCAGCCCTACCTGTCAACCCTTTTTTTCTTATGTGACGTCATATGCTTTATTATTACTTTGCCATTCTTGTTTGTCCTTTTGCGTGTTTTGGGGTTTACTGGGTTCTGTGAAAGCTGCATTTCCTGTTCGTCTTTTTATACTTACTTTTACACATTTTCACAAATCAATCTGAATTAAGCATTTCCCGGGTTAACCACCACTAATTAGATGTTAACCTCCGAGGTGTATCGAATGTAGTTCCCTAATAATAAAGTAATCTCTCCTTTTTTGATGAAAACGTGCATTATAAGTAGGGGGAAACTGCCCCATTTCTATTCCGTTTTGTGGTTGTATATATAGAAGCGTATTAATAGGTTTTACTCGGATCACTGATGAACATTTCGAAATTCGACTTTGTGCATACCCACTTAATAGTCAATCAATGAAAACAGCTGTACCGCTGACCTGTTTAGTAAACAAACAAGAACTTTCTTACATGTCTTGTGAGCCCACCTTTTCTGGTGATTTCTAGTGGAAAATTAGTTTTCTATATAAACATTACACTGCTGCACTACCCATACTTGAGTTGAATTTGCAGAAAATCATTAATATGTGACACTTTAACACAGGTGTCTATGGTGAAAATATCTCTTTGATACGTGCAGTAATTAGGAACTCGCTCAGATTCGTACCTAGGGACACTTTTCCGATAACAATTGGTAGAATAATCTCAGAAATAAGTTTTGCATAGTTGTTTACATAGGTTTTGAGCGTGTTTAGCCCAGTTTTGTCTATAAAAACCGTAATTTTGAGTTTCAATTTTCTTTCGTGTTTAAAATGACGTGTTTGTGAAGTGTTTGCAATTGAACTATGTTTTTTTGGTATCAACATGTAGGGTTGCATGTTTGGAACATGTTTTCATGAATTAGGCATGAAACCACTAAATATTTCCCCTACCCCACTGAAATAGGATACTGTGAAAAATGAAGATTAGTGTAAAAGGTAAAATAATATTCCGTATCATTCAAACTCAATTTGGTAGCGTTCAGCTAGTATCAATTTTGATTTTAGCGGTATTTTTGGCATTACTGAGCTCGTATTCGCTACTATAATCAGGTATGGAACCACCAATTTGGAAAAGAATGTGCTTAAAATTCAATTTTGGCATGAACATCGACATAAATTGGCATATTCATCGTCCTAATTGTACCTAAAATGCATATTTTATTAATGTCCATTGACTGCTCTAAACATTTGATCTATTTAATATGGTGTATTGACAAGAAATGCCATTTGATATGACAATACAGATAGTGTAAAAGTTAAAAAAATATCTCTGACTTTTGTCGATTTCAGACTATTGTCCTTGGTATTCTCGACAAATACTCATTCGATTTACATAAAGTAGGTGTTTTAAGCTTGTTATGAAAATGACAACACAAATTCCTCATTTAAGAAACATCTGATTCAGAACATGTTTTCTTCTCTTATAGATTTACGGCCACTAATTACATGTAAACCTCCGAGGTGTATTGAATGTAGTTCCTATAATAAAAAGTAATCCCTCCTTTTTTGATGGAAATGGGAATTATAAGTAGTGGAAAACTGCCCATTTATATTCGATTAAGTGGTTGTATATATTAGAAGCGTATTAATAGGTTTTACTGGATCACTGATGAACATTTTAGAAATATCCACTCTATGCTTACACGTTGTGAGCAATGAAAATAGTCAATCAATGAAAACAGCTGTACCGCTGACCTGTTTAGTAAACAAACAAGAACTTTCTTACATGTCTTGTGACCCCACCTTTTCTGGTGATTTTTCAAGTGGAAAATTAGTTTTCTATATGAACATTACACTGCTGCACTACCCATACTTGAGTTGTATTTGCAGCAAATCATTAATATGTAACACTTTAACATTGGTGTCTATGGGGAAAATAATTAGTGGTTTCATACCTCCAAAGGCAAAGACACGCGACAATCTTGAAGATTGAAAACAGTACCGATAGAAAGCACGTGGAGACCATTTTACCACCGCCAAACTGAACAGGCAACACTACAGTATTTTAAAAAAGACTATGAAAGGGGAAATAATACTGGCTTCATAAACTGAGGTGTCGATTTAAATGCCTGATTAATATATATGTTAAGTCAAAAATATGGTGTACTGTTACGTAAAGGTCCTGTTAGTTTCAACAACAAAAACTTCATAAGAATTTATTCAAATAAATATTTCCTCTAGAAGTATAATAATAGAATTACTTTACAATAAAAATGATGTGAAAAATAAAAAATATACAGCCTGTAATATTTGAATAATTGATATTTTGGCTACAGTGATCACTCTTAAACACTCATTATAACAACATGGAAAGATAATTTACCTCCCTTATTGCAGCAATTTAGAGTGATCGACTGTTTCCGAAAAAGTATACGTCACACATAGTGTAGCCGTTACATGTAAAACGTATTGGAAAACTTACTCTTCAGACGCAATGATAAATAACTTTATCATGTAGATCTGTATAATTCCGCTGAGAAACAGGGTGCCCGAGATTATAAGAATCCATAATGAGTATCCATGTGAGATAGAGAAATCTCACCCGAGGGGTTAGAATTGCAACCAGGGAAGGGGCTCTGCCGAGTGCCTGGTTGCAATTCTGATCCCGAGGGTGAGATTTCGGTATCTCAGCTGGATCACTCATGGTGGATTATTTTTCTCCCATTATGTGTTTATTACCGGCTTAAAATCAATGACTGCTGATTTAACGCCAGAATAAGGCGACGTAGACGTAACGTCATGACGTCATAAGTCACATGTCATGTAAGACATGAGTATCAATGTAGGTTGCAGAAAACTAAATACTTTCCCATAGACCTCCTGTTGCACCTGTCAGCTAATATCTCAAGAATTATACACCAGATTTTCTTTAAATTACCTTATTTCATAGATATTTCCATCACAAAGCCTTTGAAAGTGTGAAAAAGGCAACTTTTTCAGCTCAACCTCTCTGCACATGTCTGTGTTAACATACACTATTGAATCCGCACTGAATATTGACATGCAATTTCAATGGGTGTTAAATTTTCAAAAACATTAAAAAATATTTTTTTATTTAATTTAATGATCCTAGCTGATGGGGATTATTTTACCTATAGTTTATCCTTCCGGGTCAGAATGGTAACCAGGGACGAGGCTCTGCCGAGTTCCTTGTTGCAATTCTGATCCCGAGGGTGAGATTTACCAATCGCACATGGATAAACTCATGATGGATTCTTTTTCTTGCATATCATCGACATTGTGTGCGTTGACGTCGCAAATAACTAGTCCCTGGTTACAATTCTGACCCTCGGGTGAGATTTACCTATCTCACATGGATACTCATGATGGAAACTTATAATCTCACATGAAGAAAATGCCTATCTCACATGAGCAGTTATGGGAGAAAAATCTTATCTGGGCAGTTATTTCCTATCCCATCAGGTGCACCTCTTTTGATGACGTCAGCACCTCTTTTGATGACGTCATGGTATATTTGATGGCGTTTCGGTATTTTTAAACGGAAAAAAGTGTGGGCGGGGGAGGTAAATTACATGATTTTAAACGTCCAACATGATAAATAAAATATCATGATAGTGCCTGATCATATCCAGTTTATCAGGTACGGCATGAAAAAAATGAAGCCCTCGGCACAGTTTCACATGTTCCCAAATATGAGGTCTAATTACACTAAATCAGCCGGATCAACCTCTGCCCAGAGTACACTCGTTCCTCAGTTGACTCTGTCAACGTCAAAGGAAGTAGGGCGAACAGTTAGGTCACGTGATTATTCAAAAATGATATGACGATGTGTATAATGAATCCTTCTGCGTGATCTGCAAAGATAAAATATAGACCTATATTAAATAATTTCAATTTTTATTTCTTTGAGTTAATTTTTTTCTAGTAATTTTCTGCTATCGAGCTTCGGTTTGAAATGTTTACATATGCGTTTCGATTGAGGAGACCTAAGTACGTATTATTTTTGAAGTAAAATAGTCCCGATTAAAACTAAATTGTTTTCATGCATTATTTCAAATCTTGCAATCTAATTTGCAGATATTCTGAAAATTATATTTACACAAGAAATAAATGTTTCAGGCAAACATATTCCAATTTAACAGGTTTTACCAAAATCGTGTAATTTAATAGTTAGCAGAGATATATGTGAGTGCAAGGAAAGATAACTCTGCGTGGAGATTGCAGCCGGATGTGCTCGCCCGGTGCAGTCGAAAGTAGTTCTGTATTAAGGAGTGCTAATCTCCTTTTTCTTTAAACCATTTTTTAGTGCAGTTTCCTGTTATTATTTGGCTGTAACTGTATTCTGGACATGTTGTTGATATTTGAAAATGGAGCTCATCATGTTTTTGACAGTTTTTATATAAATTTCAGAAGTGAAAGTAGACACGGTACGAAATTGCAAGGGTTAAAAATAGCTTAGACCTTTGACCCGGTGTTAATATACAGCTGAAGAAATGTTTCTTAGAAGATATTCAACCCCCTATTTCCTTGTTGATGTTTAATAGCAGACATGCTTATTTGCATGATAAAGTAAATTTCTCAGAATTCTAATCAGGTTTCAGTTTTTAACAGGTAATCAACATTCTAACTTTACGATGGAAGGGGCATGGAGACTCATTTACGCTATTATAACCTATGACCAACATCCGGTGCTAACATACAAACATGCCAGGTGATTTATATCTATACATCAATATACCGCCATCTTTGTTGTTTGTACCAGACTTGATGTGACCTATTTGCGGTGATAATTTTACAATGAAAACACTTTGAAATATAAAATGTGTTGATGGATCATGAAAGATAATAGATTATTTCAACTGTATACATTTTATGACAAGTACACCGGTATATAGAGGAGCGAGCATATATGCCAAACATTTGCGAGTATTTGTTTAACGGCATATCACCGCACTTTGTAAGTTATTTAAAAAGCACATAATTCCGGCTGCCTTGTCATACTCTTACTATCGAATATATTCCTATGGTTCTTTAACTTGCTCTAGGAATATAGTACCTATCCGACGAGACAAAGGGAAGTGTCTTGCTTAATGACCAAAATCATGAACCCAGTTGTGCCACTGAAGCACGTAATCCCCGGATTTAGAGTCAGACTTGGTACTCACTGGGCCACCGCAGTCCCCACATATGCAACCAAAACAAAAATATAGGTATTTCATGTGAACGTTTAAATTTGCTTTTGACATTGTCAGTTTTCGCGGACAATTTAAAGAACCATGTACGAATACGTTGGATACATGAATTGGTTTGTTTACAGTTTTTAGCTCTACTGGGGCTTATGCCATGGTCGTCTGTCCGTCGCTCGTCGTCCGTTTTGGTGTCAACACTCTAGCACCTTCATTTTTCATCCAGGTTGTTAATATCAATGAAAGATCGGACGAGTTCGAAACCAGCCGGATCGGACTAGTAACACCGGAGTTATTGCCCTTGAATTAACGAAGATTGCTATCATTACGTGGTCCGAGTATTAACTTTCATACTCCACCCAACGCCTTCTCCAAGAGGCGAAAACGGGTGGCTGGGATATGAAATAAAACCTTAATTTCAGCTTAAAAAGTCTGCATATTGTAAAATTAAAACATTTAATGTAATTTTTAGGTAATTTTAAACAGGTTATCGCATTTTTTCAGTAAAAATGTCTTTAAACGTGTTTTATTGTCGATATATCCGTTATAAAATCTTACCCTATATAAGCTTTCACATCGCTTACTAGAATTAAGGTGGGACCACGTAATGATTTTGTTTTGTCAACACTCTAGCGCCTCCATTTTTTATTTGATCTTTAAATTACCAAACGCTACTAGCTTAATAATATCAATGAAAGCGCGGACGAGTTCTAACACCAGCCAGATCGGACCAGTTACACCGGAGTTATTGCCCTTGAATTAACGAAAACTTCTATATTTTGTCTTGTCAACACAGTAGTGCCTCCATTTTGCATCCTACCTTTACCAAACCTTGTTACATTGTTGATATGATGAAAGCTCGTGTAGGTTCTAAAACCAGTCGGATTGGACCAGTAACACCGAAGTTATGGCCATTGAATTATTGAAAAATATGTTAACATGTTCATGTCAACGTTCCAGCGCCTCCTATTTTCATCCGATCTTTACCAAACTACCAGATTGTTAATATCAATGCAAGCTCAGACGAGTTCGAAAACAGCCAGATCGGACCAGTAACACAGGAGTTATTACCCTTGAATTAATGAAAATTACTATATTTTGTCTTGTCAACACTAACGCCTCCATTTGTCATTCGATCTTTGCCAAACTTCACCAGATTATCAATATCAATGAAAACTCGAGCATATTGGATCAGTAACACCAGAGTTATTGCCCTTGAATTATTTAAAAAATATGTTAACTTTTTGATGTCAACACTCCGATTGTTACCAAACTTTACCAGATTATTAATAGCAATGAAAGTTACGAGGAGTTCGAGAACCGTAACACCGGAGTTATTGCCCTTGAATTTTGCTATATTTTGTCTTGTCAACACTCTAATGCCTCCATTTTTCATCCGATCTTTACCAAACTTTACCAGATTGTTATGATAAGGCCTTCATTTTGCCGTATTTCAGCAAAACTTTGCAGGGATGATCTTTGGTGGAGTTAAGGCCCTTTACAGGTTTTAATACAGAAACATTGCCCGGACTAGCTCTGCTGAACCTACGACCGAATTTCAACGAAACTTGGCAAGGATGATCAGTACCAAGCCTAGTTGTGCATATTATCACCGTGTTCCGGTTGAAAAAGATTTGACGGAGTTATGGCCCTTTACAGGTTTTAATACACAAACGTTGTCCGGACTAGTGTTGCTGAACCCCTGGCCGATTTAAAACGAAACTGGCAAGGATGATCAGTATCAAGCCTAGTTGTGCATATCATCGTTGTGTTTTGGTTCAATGGTTTTGGCGGAGTTATGACCCTTAAAGATGTAAGTACACTAACTTTGTACAGACTAGTTCTCTTGAACTCCTTGGCTGGATTTCAACGAAAATTGGCAAGAATGATCAGTACCAAGCCTAGTTGCGCAAGTTCTTGCCATATTCCTGTTTAATGAATTCTGATAGAATTATGACCCCTTATACACAAACTTTATCCGGACTAGCTTTCCCGAACCTCTGGTTGGATTTCAATGAAATTTAGCAAGGATGATCAGTATCATGCCTAGTTGTGCATGTCATCACCATGTTCCGGTTGAACGAATTTTGGCGGAGTTATGGCCTTTAAATGTTTTACTGCAAAAACTTTGTCCGGACTTGTTTTCCTGAACCCCTGGCCGGATTTCAGAGAAACGTTGCAGGGATGATCAGCACTAAGCCTAATTGTGCATAGCATCACCGTGTGCCGGCTGAAAGCCTTTTGGCGGCGTTATGGCCCTTTACAGGTTTTAATACTCAAACTTTGTCCGGACAAGTGCTGCTGAATCCCTGTCCGAATTTCAACGAAACTTGGCAAGGATGATCAGTATCAAGCCTATGTATATTGTCGTTGTGTTCCGGTTGAAAGCTTTTTGGCGGAGTTATGGCCCTTTAAATGTTTTAGTACACTAACGTTGTACAGACTAGTTCTCCTGAACCCCTTGGCTGGATTTCAACAAAACTTGACAGGAATGATCAGTACCAAGCCTAGTTGCGCAAGGTTCCGGTTTAATGAATTTTGACAGAGTTATGGCCCCTTATACAAACAATTTATCCGGACTAGATTTCCCGAACCTCTAATGGATTTCAATGAAACTTGGCAGGAATTGTCAATACCAAGCCTATTTGTGCATATCGTTGTCGTGTTCCAGTTGAATAATATGTGGTAGAGTTGTGGCCCTTTAAAGCGTTTTAATACAGAAACTTTGCCCGTTCTAGTTCTCCTCAACCACCAAACTTGTCTTGTTCCGGTTGAATGATTTTTGGTGGAGTTATGGTCCTCTAAAGTGTTTTAATACATACTGGAGACATCTGTTTTTACTAAAAACAACCCCTATTTCTAATTTTAGTATGGTTATCTAGGGACTCGAGGAACAACAATTACATAAATGGGTTTTGAACGCCTTCATAAAGGGACCACTCTAAAGGCGGTCAAAACCTATTTTATACAATTGTTGTGCCTCGAGTCCATAAATAACTATACCAAATTGAAACTAGGGCTGCTAGTTTAAATTGTTAGCATGGGTCAATGTTTTATGTTTCTGTTGTGAGTGTTAGCCAGTAGATCCCCTTTTCATTATTTATTGACATTCACACTAGCGTTTGTTTAGTGCTGTCTGGCGGCCGTTAAAAGTTGCCCCGACTACAAATTAGTAGTGTTATTACTTACTGGCCCTTTAATATCATCAAGCCCATTCTTTATGGCTTTAGTAGAATATTGCTAACGCCGGTGCTAGGAGGCGTTAGAGGTGTTGCATCTTACGTTACCTGTCATGAACAGACTCAGTTCTGCTACTTTTATCTCTTGTTTGTGTTTGTTGCTTCCAAGAGATCCCGTTTCATTATTTATTCACAAAAATCTTTTAAAAATGAATAAGTTGAGCAATAGAGGTCGTACAAGATATTTCTCGGAGAACAACCCCATGTAATTAAGTAGGGATGATTAACAACATCAAACTTAAAATCATCACTCGTGTCATAGATTTTGCTAATTATTTCTCCATTATCAATGTAAGGCTGGTAACCGAGAAGAGAAGCGACAGTGTCAGAAAAATTAGCTTTGTTAATTTGAAGTTCTTTATGATAGATGGAGTTGGGCTCCAAGTGGTATTCGAACCCGCATCGGTGAAAGGCGAGGATGTTTGAAACACTGCGTCTTTACTATCTCTGAATCACGGTATATAGAATGAAATATATATTTGACATTATTTACTTAGAAATTAAGTGATCCGATGTAGAGATACATGTGGTGTTCTTCTTATCGGGCCATTTATTACACCGGAGATATTTTCATTCATACCCGATCCTCATTTCAAATGTATCATATAAATTCGTCTAAACTAAATTATATTATTAAGTGCAATGTACAATATGTGATAATGTTTAGGTGCCGAAGCCAGTCTAGCAACATATGAATAGTATTGTCTATTATTATGTTTTGGAGAGTGGCTTGTTTAGCTGTCACTGCATTTTTTTATAAATTTAAATAATGATATATCTCTCGGAATTGATTCATTTGTTAAACCTCGGGACGATCATTCGTAAACATTCAATTTTCAATATTTATAAAATGATTCATGCCAACTATATTTGATATTGGCTGAGCAGTTGCAGAATTAAAGTAACACAAGCGCCATTTCGCTATAAAACCGTTCTTCCAATCTCTACCCATGTGTTGAGGTCACAAAATGATGCAAAATTGTATATGTATCCACGGGTTCATAAAATACTCGCACATGAATATGTGTGAAATGAATTTAGAGTTGGTAACTTTTTATTCGAAGCTTCAAGCAATAACAAAAAGGCGATGTTTTTGGCTGGCCGGTTTTCATGTTTATATTGTATTTCTAGAGTTAGGATTTGCAATTATATGTTAGATATCGTTCGTCGAATTTGAAGCGGTGTGCATATGTTGTAAAATTAGCGTGCTGTTGACGGCTGAGTGACTTTAAAGAATGTATTTTTTTGTTTCTCCAGAATTCTTTGGAGTTACCTCTGTATTTTGAAATGTATAACAGAAAATATTTTAAAATGTTTTATGACATTTGCCTAAATAAATCTCATGTCGTTTATCTTGTTTATGCATGCGTTGTTTTGTTTTGTCATTAATAAGATCCTATCACACACACTGCATTGTTCTCTTATAGAGAGTTGACAAATGACCTTCTTTAATATTCTTTAACATTCGCTTGTAAAACAGTTTTGCTATTTATGTTCAATTGTTGTTTTTCTTGGTTGTATTATTACTATTACTTATTTATTATCTTTTATTGCATTTTTAAACTGATCAGGTGTGAATTTCTTTTCAGGTATTTCGAGAATTAATCCAAATTTGGTCAAGGTTGGTATAGAACACACGATCCCTGAATTTCTTAACCGATGTGATAACCATTACAACACGGCGACACCTAAGTATGCCAAAAGTTGACGCACGACTTTACAATAGCTTCTATAAAAATCGTAATCTGTACATACTTCCTAATCTAAATGAATGAATGAATGAATGGTGTTTTACGGCACGTCGACACATACATAGTTCATATTGTGCGCAAATCCAAATCTAAAAAAACGCATACTATTCTGGAATCAAAATGTTTTGAAACCATCTTGTCACAGGGATCCTTGTTATTTTTATTGATATTGATTGTTCTGATAACCTTATTATAATGCTACGATTAATCAAATAATTTAATATCGTTTCCCTGTTTTGCCATAAAAATGTCAAAATTGACGTACAGAAATATCAGTATCAAACCAAATGAAGCCGTATCTGAGAATGTTAAACGTATTAAACACACCGTTTCGTTTAATGATAGTAATAAGGAACGTATAAAATCGAACACGAGTTTCTCTCTGGATAAAGAAATAACGATGTATATTGGTATTCAGACATCTGATACTGTGTTCTGTCCGAGAATGTTATACCATGCTTCCTTTATATAACTGACAAGTTGACACGTAGAAAAGTCATTTTAAGAATGTTAGTTTTTGAATTCATAAAGCGTATGCATGCCATGTTCATACAAACATAGGCAACATAAACATGACAATGATCGAACCTCGTGTGTCTAACATAACGGTAGCAGAGCTGACAATACCGCCTGTCAGTGGCAAAAAGGCCACTGTAGGTTTATTTCAGGTTCTAGGGTGCACCAAACTTCAACTTGTTCCTATTGTCATCCCAAAGAAAGGAATCCTCGCCCAGCTATATCGCCTAACAAACTTGGCAAAATTAATAGGCAACATAAGTATTACACAAAGATGCTCATATTTATATGAATATAAAAAGACCAAGACAGTCACAAAGGCGTTAAGGGCACGGCAAGATAATATAGAAGACAAATATTAAATGTTACCTTTCTTTTCAGGATTTAGGTATACGTCATCTTGGACATCACAACCTGTCAAGTCATCGTAAAATTAAAAAGGAAAGCATAGTAAAGAACTGTAAATGAATCAACCATTACATATTCAATGTATTACCTTACCTTATCAATAATATAGAATTATGGGCTGGAACAAGGTAAGAGAACACTGGTGTCACTATGAGTTGTAATACTAGACTTTCACAGAACACAGACATAAAAAACAAAGGTAGACGCCATCTTGGACATCACAATCTGTCAAGTCATCGTACAATTAAAAAGAAATGCATACTGAAGAACTGTAAATGGATCAACCACTTAATATTCAATGCTTTACCTTATCAATAATATACAAGTATGGGCTGGCACAAGGAAAGAGAACACTGTTTTCGATATTCGTTATAATACTGGAGTGAATGTCTCGAAAGTTTTTTCTTTTATCGTAACTTTCGGTAAAAGTTTCGAGACATCCACCCATGCTGGACTTTGACAGAACAAAGAAATAAAAACAAACATTTCAGTTTAAACCAATCGACTGACGTAGCGAACCTTTCCTTTAAACTCCTTTTTTGCTTAAAATGTTAAAGTACGGAAAATGCCATCATTAGAAGCAGAAATACATTTGTGATAAGTTTTGTCATAAAAGAAACATATACGCATAAAACTCTTCATGATATGTGTGTTTAAAGTCGGGAAATACTCTGTGACATATCCGCACTTTGTCACCTAAAATGTACATACATTTCACAATGCCCTATCTATTTCGTATTAGGTCTGTGGACAGAATAACACGGCAATGCTCCTAAACATTTAGTTATAGAAACTGACAGATGTATTCGGTTATTAAATAGTTCACCAACAAAACATGTTTACGTATGTTGTGTAAAAACGAAATAGATTTATTTAAATGTTACTAGATTATAAATGCCCTGGCGATGAAACGGGTGAGAGTATGGGATGGGTGCGGTGGGGTGGGTGGGGGAGAAGACTTCAAGATGGCTATGCATGTGTCAGACGGTGGATTTGCGATCATTCTGTTTTTCAATGTTTTGTATCTTTTCCTGGGCAATGTGTGGACAAGCATTGTGCTTGAATGAATTTTTTTTTTTTAATTAAGACAAAACGTGACATGAATATGTTATACTCAGCCATTTTTGTTTTCGATCGCTTTCCAATAGGTTACTGATTATTGTATTTGTTTAATACAATGCATTTATGAGAATTTACTGCCTGGATGATAATACAGTACTTTTTTCTGAATTTCCTATTCAAACGTTGATCCTAAATAAATTCCAATTGACCAACCACGCACGACAACAATAAATAAAAACGAACAAATTGCAATCACGTATGAATAGCTTCATCTGATAGAACACTTTCAACAAAGTGATCAGAATTACATGTTGTGACCAGTAGGCGGCATTCATTACCTTGAAATACTTATATGTATTGTATTTCCTGAAATTAGTATACCAGCGTTTGCGTGCGTCTAACGTTCATCATCAGTCATGTTTGAATATCGTAATACTTGTATAAGTAAGAACAAATAATAGCAGACACACTTAATGGGACACTGTCCGTAAGTAAGCAGATATTGAGCATATCCAAAAAACTGTCTGTTTTTTTATTCAGTTAAATGTATACATGATAACACTAGCATAGACACACCCATATATAAGCCTGTAGTAATACATTCGTGAGTTTGAAAAAAAGAGGTTTATTTATTTGTAAATATTGTGGGACCACATTATTTAATTCATGAGTTTGAATTTTTTTTTTTATTTATTTGTAAATATTGTGGGACCATATTATTTACTTTTTCTGCTGATCACATGATGATGATGATTTCTAAGGTTTAAAGTCCCTCTACCATATGAACCCCCGGGAAGAATCCCCCGTTGGCTCGGCATTATGTCTGGACTATTGCGTAAGTGTTTGTGTGTAGTGCTATGTATCTATCTATAGTCTGCTTGAAGCAGATATAGTGCTGCCACACTGGAATACCACGCCGTAGTACGTGATACCCCACCCAGACACATTATTCTGACACCGGGTTGACCAGACGGTTTTTGACCAGACGTAGTACTACCCATTATTTGCTTGTCAGGCATGGGTTACAAGTAACTACTCCGTTTTTAAAGTCTTTGGTATGATGCGGTCAGGGGACTCGAACCCACGACCTCCCGAATGCAAGGCAGACACTATAACCACTACACCACAATGCTTCATCACATGACATCCATTAGCGCACTTTTATACATTGTATCTATTACGTAATAAATCTGGCCAGGTTTGATCAGTCGGTAGTGAGCTCGACCATTGCAACTTTCGATTGTAATTTACCGCTAGTGTAAGTTTAGTGTGGGTTACGAGTTCAACACCACGAAGCGGTTCTTCTTCTTGTTTTTATACCGCTATTGAATTCCGTGAAACAATCTTGGTTTTATTTAGCAAATATTAAATAATGGTTTGTATTATGTTTTCCTACGTATTTATTTTGTGTTTTATAGGCTAAATGTTGCGAACATTGTCCCTTTAACAGACTGAGGTTAATACATGTTAATTGTAATTTAAATACTACTACTACTACTAATAATAATAATAATAATAAAGACTTTATTTAATGAGAGAATTCATTTGAAACTAATCAATCTTTCATGAGGCCTCAGTATGTTCAGTGTGTATGAAGCATCTCCGTGGCCGTATGGTTAACGACGTTTCGTTGTAAACATTCGCCTCTCACCGCTGTGGGTTCGAATCCCACTGGGAGCTCGACTTGTAAGTGAGGAAGTGTCGATTCTTACGGATGGCGGGAGGTGTACAGTACTTGTTCTACCAAGGAAAAGTGGGTGGTCTGCCTCCACCACAAAAATATTCGACCGTCATATTTAACCTTACATGTGTTGAAAATGACGTAAAACACCATACAAACAAACAAACTGTAAAGTGTTAATTAGTTGTTCCTACTTAAACACGTATTAATATATTCAAACATATGAGAGGAAAAACTCATTTTGCAAGAAATCGATGATTCTATTTGTCATTTATATTCAAATATAGCCTTTAAGAGGTCGTAACAATCACATCTGTATTGTATGTCAATTTTTTGTATGTACACTTGATATTTGAAATAAAATGCTAAAAAACAAAAACAAAATAAAAATATTTGAAAGTAGAGACAATATACAAAACCAAAATACATCCCCTGATTCAATGTAATATAACCTCGATTTTTCGAATATCATTTCTCGAATACCCAGGCTCGCTCGAATACTTTTTAATGTCCGAAGATCCATTTTTGTGTGAATTTAAACCTCGCTTAATCGAAGGTGATGATCCGTTGCCATGCGACGTCGGCCATAAATATTAATTGTAATCGACGTGGATGTATTTGTTTATCTCTAAATTATAACAAATAAAACATAAATTGGTAAGAGTGCATAACAAACATCGATCATGTTTTATGTACTGTGTAAACGATTATAAAAGTATGCGCATAAAATTCTTCAAGAACATATTCATGACATCCACAAAATAATTTAGTCAACAGAATTGCAAACCTCCAAATTTAGTTTAAACTCAATATTTATTTTACATCGATTGTAACGAAAGCTCTATGATCTTATTTGAATAACTCTCGATGACGTCCTGGGTAGAACCAGTACTAAGCAAATGCAGATACAGTGTCTTACTCAGGGACACAACGCATTTGGCAATGGCGGGGATCGAACCCACGACTTTTCGATCATTGGTCCAAGGCTCTATGACGAGGCCACAGCGCTCCAAATTTAGGTATTTACTCGGTGTTTATCGTTGATGCTCACCCTGTATAAAAATCGCTTGTAGCGAGATTATATCTAAAGATCTATTTTTTGCGTATATCTTATTATCAAACACCAATGTGGATACATTAAATCTAAATCATGGTAAACAAGTTTGATATTTCAAATAAAGATAAGGAGAATGTCCGATTAACAGTACTTGTTTTAATTTGCTGAATTTCTCAGCATCTCGGACATTTGTAACGAGCAGTTTATTGTTTAAGAAGGTAATTTATTATAAAAAAAATGAAATTTCAAAATTTGTTATGAACAGGCAATTATATTAATTTGCATAAACAACAAACGCATTGTAGTTCATATTTGATTAATTAGTATGGTTGCGAGCGTTAATTAAAAAATATTCATAACAACATAATATGCGGTTAGGGATGTACGTACAGTAAATTGCCGGCTTGATCTGAAGACAAATGTTTAAACACGTCGTTGTTTCTTTTAATTTAGTAAGTATACAACTATTTTTAAAGCTGTAAATAATAAGTGGGTTATTGGTCTCATTATACCGTAGCATGGCCTAACACAAGTATATATATATTTGATGATCTCGTCAATGTGTACACGGATGAACTGTCAGCACTTATCAACAAGCATGCTCCGTTACGTACAAAGACGATTATTCTCAGGCCATCTTGTCCTTGGTTTAATGAGGAACTACATGACGCTAAACACTGGAAACGTAAGCTGGAACGACGATGGCGTAAAACCAAACTAACAGTTCACCACGAAATCTACAGAAACCAATGTGCAAAAAGTAATAAACTACTTAAACAAGCTAGAGTCAGTTATTACTCTGACAAAATAGAATCCTGTGGATATGACCAAAAAATTATCATTAAGGTAATCAAACATCTGTTAGGCGCTTCAAATGATATCATATTACCCTCCAACAATTCATCTAAGAAACTGGCACAGGATTTCAGTGACTTTTTCATGAACAAAATAGAAACCATTAGATGCGATATATCTTCAGGAAATCATTCTGGTTCCAATTCCATGAATATTGACTCGGTTCAGGTAACACTAGAAAATCATCTGACAGATTTTACTCCTGCTACATCCAAGGAAGTGGAACGAATAATCCTACAATCTCCGAATAAATCGTGTGAATTAGATCCAATACCAACATGGTTGTTGAAATCATGTCTTGATGAACTTTTACCTGTTCTGACGAAGATCATCAACTCATCTCTACACTCGGCATACGTACCAAAGACATTTAAAAGTTCACGCATAAGACCTCTATTAAAAAAGCCAATCCTTGATCAAAACACTCTTAAAAACTACAGACCTGTGTCCAATCTCCCATTTATCTCAAAGGTGTTAGAGAAGGTAGTCGACAAACGTTTGGAACAGCATTTGTCCCTTAACGATCTTCACGAGAAACATCAGTCGGCGTACAGAAAGTGTCACTCTACCGAAACTGCTTTACTCAAAGTCCAGAGTGACATCCTCCAGTCTTTAGACCAGAACAAGGTTACTATCTTAGTATTACTGGATCTCTCTGCTGCATTTGACACCATCGATCATAGCACACTACTCTATCGCCTTGAACATGACTTTGGAAAAGCCGGTAAGCCACTTGCATGGATGACATCCTATCTAATAGATCGTTATCGAACTGTGTGCATTGACGGCGAACTATCCAATCCAGTGCTTATGAAATACAGTGTACCACAAGGATCGGTCTTGGGGCCCAAAAACTATATCATGTACACCAAACCTGTAGGGGCAATTTGTAGAAACCATGGACTAAATCATCATTTCTATGCTGATGACTCTCAGCTATACTTATCATTTGAACCTTTAGACAAAATTTCTCAAGTTGAAGTTATACGGCGAGTTGAAGCCTGTCTCAATGATATTGACTCCTGGATGCACCACAATATGCTAAAACTAAATGCAGACAAAACAGAACGTATATTGTTTTGCTCCAAGCGCAATGTGGAGTGTATATCTGACATATCTATTAAAGTTGGAGACTCTGAGATAAAATCATCATCATGTGTTAGAAATCTGGGAGCATTTCTCGATTCCAAAATGGACATGGAACAACTGGTGAATGCTGTTTGTAGGTCGGGTTACGCCCAGTTACGACAAATAGGTCACATTAGACAATATCTAACCATTGATGCAACCAAAACCCTTGTAAATTCCCTTGTTACATCCAGGCTTGACTATTGTAACTCCCTGCTTAGCGGTCTATCTAAGACAATTTTGAACAAACTTCAAACAGTTCAAAATACAGCAGCTCGTATCATTACTAGGAAATCTCACTTCGACCACATGACACCAGTGTTGAAGGAGCTTCACTGGCTCCCAGTGCAATACCGGATTGACTTTAAAATATTGAGTCACATCTATAAAGCCTTAAATGACCAATCTCCAAGCTACATCAAAAACATGTTAAAGGTGTATAGACCACAGCGTGACTTAAGATCCCAAAGTGACACTCTGACTCTTGTAGTACCAAGATCTCGTACAGTTACATACGGTGACCGTAGCTTTGCAACTGCTGCTCCAAAGTTGTGGAACGCGCTTCCAGTGGGAATCCGGAATTCCAACACACTTGACTCTTTTAAGAGATCACTGAAAACTCATTTCTTTTTAATGATATATAGTGGCTGATGTGTATTTTAAGCTGGACTATTTCATAAATGATTACCATTGTTTTATCATCTTATTATGACAGTACTATATTTTAAACATGGATTTTAATTTTAGTCAGTATAATAATAATGTCTTAACTTTATCTTAGCAATATAATCTATATGTTGTTTTATATTTTACCACTTAATATCTTCATATCTTAGAGTTAATACATGTATTGTTCTTTTTTAGTTTTGACTGTATGTGGATGTATATTGTTTTACTTGTAAAGCACTTGTGAACGTATGTTATATATGAAAAGAGAGCTATATAAATATGGCTTAATAATTATAATAATAAGGATAAGGATTGAAGCTTGAACCGTGATATATTAAACGATAATTCACAGTATAATGTGGGACCAACTTTGTTTACATTTTGACATCCATTAGCGCATTAGCTTTTATATATTGTATATCTTACATAATACATCTGGCCCGGTAAGCTCAGTCGGTAGCGACGCTCGACTATTAGTATCTGCGAGTGTAATTTGAATGTGGGTTACGAGTTCTATCCCACGAAACGGTCATTCATTTCTTTGTACCCCTATTGAATTCCGTCAAACAATCTTGGTTTTATTTAGTAAATATTCAATAATGGTTGGTGTGTTATGTTTGTCTACGTATTTTTTTGTGTTTTATAGGCTAAAAGTTACGGACATTGTCCCTTTAAAGCCGAGGTGTATAACAGCACAAACATAAACGGGTTGGCAATACGGCTACCGCCTTTGAACGGTCAGTGGCCAAAACGGTCGATTGGGGTTAAACTAGGTTCTAGAGTGCACCAAACCTCACTTTCATTAATTGAGAAATAAATATAGGAGAATAAACCATTAAAGACGCGAAAATACAGTATTGGTGACAAGCATCAAACGTTAGAGGTCTCCAAAGATTTATGCAGACGTCTTCATATGGTCCGTTCACAGCACAACCAAAGAGGAAAGCATAGTGGCGAACTGTAAATGGGTCAACCACTAAACATGCAGTTCGTTGGAAAATGATAGGGTCATAACCTTTTTTAATAAACTGTTTCACAAGTTAAATAAAGATGTGTTACATGATCATGACCAAGTACCTTACGAAGTGTGTTAACCCCGTCACCAGAGAAGTCAGGTTGTGAATGTCCTTGTCGCAGAAAAGTTTTCAAATTACATGTATATTTTAAATGCAGATCAGGGTTACGATAATAGAAGTTTGCAAAGGTTTTATTCGAAGTTTTTGGAGACGGAAGTCCTGATGGAGTAGCTTTTTAGTTGTACAAGTGTTACGAATATTAAAGTCCTTAACTCGACTACAAGCTCTAGAAAAACGAATAAGACGAAACAAATATATACTCCCTCAGACGTTGCTCTGGGAACATCCCCGTTTAATTAAGTAAGGATAATTCACGATATCGATATTTAAATCATCTCTCTTGTCATATGTTTCTCTTACTATTTCCCATTTTCGGATGAAATATCCAAATTGAGAAAAGAAGAAAAAATAGCTTTGTTAAGTTCCTTAGTGTATATATACTGAGCAAAAATAAAACAGTACCCGTTTTCTTCTTCTTAATATAATGACAGAAAAACAGGAAATAATAAATGATGTCTATAGAATAATTAGATAGACCACCACCAATAATCCAAACAAAATATGTTTTTGAAAAGTTCAGTTCACAAGGGAGTTATCCAGCTTTTTCTTAAACCATGTATTTTTGGTAAAAACACACATACAATCTACAAGCATTACCTCAATTTGTCCAAGACAATATTCTCTATACGTTGCTTTCGAAAATAAATCACAGAAAAATACAACACTGATTGTGTAGGTAGCAGCTTTTGATTATCAAAAATCATCAAATTACCTTCATTTAAGGTTTCCATAGCACCAATAAAAGAGTATTGCTTGGCAAAATTTGAAACTGTTTAAAAGAATCTCTAGTACCTAGTGAAGTATACTTAAAAACATCAAACATTGTTTAATTAAAGCGCTGTTCAAACTGTCCTACGCCCTCAAAACCTGACCTATGGGAATACCGGGAAAAAGTTGTGAGTATATTATTTACCATAATAGAAATAAAGGTTGTCAATGTGTCATTTATCCTCCAGACACCGAGAGGTGTCATTAAAGGCTTCGATGACATCTACCTGAGTATCTGGTGAAAGACTCATCATGAAATTCCTGTCATCGCAATACACATTACGTGGTCCAAGTATTAACTTTCATACCCTATCCAACCCCTTCTCCAAGAAGCGAAAACGGGGTTGGCTGGGGTATGAAAAAAAACTTAATTTCGGCTTTCCACAATTTTTTTCAAAGTATACACTTTCTTTTGCAACTGAGTATATATAATTTCTCTCTTTGGCTTAAATGGACACGGGGCAATCGTTGAGTAATTATTAAATGACAACTCAGTTTTATTAGAACAGCTTTATGTTAAACTTGCTTGCATATATTTTAATAAAATGAGCTGTCAAGTTGTATCACTTGCAAGATATTAATACATTGCTCGTTCGGTAAAATCATTTTATAGTAATAAGCAAAATCAATTCGCTTTGAATAATGCAAATAATTATTTATAATGATTTGCAAATCCTGAAGTCGTGTAGAAAAACCAACAGAACTGCGAACGTTTTACAATATCAAGATTGCCTCGTGTCCCTTTAAATAGTTTTATTTCACATCGTTTGTCTAAATTTTACTGTTTTCAGCTTCAAATTGACGTTTCGCAACTGCATTCCCATATCACCAATTTATCCTCTCAATGCGAACGCTTTAAATGTCCTCTACGTTTAAATAGTTTAGCCAAGTGATCGATGCAGTCTTTCTTCGATAGATTTATCGCAGGTTACGAGGAACGAAGAGCCGAAAAAACTTCTCTTCTATTGCTATAGCTCTGTCTAGAATTTAGCGAAAAAAGTGCCGTTGACGTTTACTTTCACTGGGATCATTGGCTTCGGAATAGGTCATGTGAAATTCTAGTAGGGAGAATAATTGAAACAGTATTTATTGTTCAAGGAAGGTGGATTTTTTTATAGGTTTATCGGATTTGTTTCAGAATAGGAACTAGGTATCGCAATCATTATAAAATGGTATTTTAAGTCCTATAACCGTGTTTCGAGTGTTAACACTCCATCCTAAAACTGGTATTTTTGTTTAACTTTAATCTGTAAATATGAATGGTATATTTGTTTAATTTTATTCTGTAAATATGAAGTGTAACTTACGGAACAAGGGTACATGGACCCCACCCACTGGGAGGGCCTCAAAAGTAGTGTAAATTAAATAAAATTTCAATGAGTGTGTTTTGCTAACCACTGATAAGAGAACATCATTGTAATTACGCGATACCCAATATTGTGATTTGTTCGCCAAGTGTGTGAATTATTAATGTAGTATATTGTGCGTTGCCTTTGCTTCCTTTTATATAGCTGTTTATGGCGCGTCTCTAGACTCGATAGAGCGGATATCTTTTTCGGGCTGTATGCACACATACAATATTATTGAGTGTGACACGTAACTTAATGATTTAACGTACAATTAGACATAAACCGCAAGGTTGTATATTATTGTAAAATAATGACTTTTGAAGTGTTAACTTTGAATTAAAGTACGAAATGCTATAAGGAGTGTTCTAACGTGCATCTGCTCATTTAAAGAATGTTAATTCATTTAGAGAGTCATTCCGGATCGGATTTTGAGTGGATTTTCAGCTGTTGTGGGTTGTAGCATTTCCAGTATTGTCGAACTTGACTGTGAGAAACAGAAGAATATCCGATATTTGAGATTATCCAGTATTTAGTAAACTATTTATAAAAATAAATATTTATTTGGTATTACAATAAAAGTGTTAAG
Organism: Cyrtodaria siliqua; assembly: GCA_037043455.1. Lineage (NCBI taxonomy): Eukaryota > Metazoa > Mollusca > Bivalvia > Adapedonta > Hiatellidae > Cyrtodaria > Cyrtodaria siliqua. The sequence continues at coordinate 11,699 of JAWPHD010019896.1, read as the reverse complement.
GTCAGAGAGTTCCTCGCTGCAGTTTGACAACAAGTCGTACACATGCATCGAGAGATTTCACAAGGATAACTATGTAGCGTGTGCATATCGTTTTAATATATAGCGTGTTATGTTAACATGTCATGTGTAAGTGTGCGATGTACATAATTTACACTTTATGTGTGTTTAAATTCATTGATGGAAGCCATAGTTAAATTGAGGGAGTGTTATGATGATGAAATGGTGTTTAATAAATAAATCAAATATTAATACCGGGATAAGTGAAAGGATATTTTGAAATCATAGTCAAAGTTTAAATGAGAAAAACAATGAACGGATTTTCGAAAGCAGTAAGTAAGTTGTGCATGTTTATCGTTGTCGTAAAATGTACCGATGGGGAGCATCGCTCAGCGCGTCGCGACGGTGATATTATATTCGGCGGTCTGTTCCCCATCCACCGGCCACCAGACGACACGAGCCGTTATACGCGCTCCTGCGGAGAGATATGGGAACAATATGGCATCCACAGAATAGAAATACTTCTACTTACTCTGGAGGAGATTAACGATAATCCGGACATTCTCCCGAATATTACATTAGGCTGGGATATCCGCGATTCGTGCTGGTATTCGCCGATCGCGTTGGAGCAAAGTATAGACTTTATCAAAAACTCCATTTCCAGTGTTGACGAAAGTAACCAAAATCAAAGTATGCCTGCATGTGGCTCAAGAATAAAAGAGAAACCTATAGCCGGTCTTATCGGTCCGGGTTCGAGCCAGAATACGATTCAGGTTCAAAATATGCTCCAAATGTTTCACATTCCACAGATAGGCTATTCCGCCACTAGTATGGATTTAAGTAACAAGAACTTATACAAGTACTTTGTGCGAGTCGTGCCCCTCTGACACGTACCAGGCACGTGCAATGCTGGATGTGGTTATCCGTTACAACTGGACCTATATCTCCACCGTGCATTCAGAAGGTAAACTTTACTTATCCCCGTAGCCTAGCTTCCTTCTATACTTTTCATTGGAAATGGTTACTGTTTTAATGGAGAACGTTGTATGGTGCCATGAAGAATATGTATTCCCCACACAGAGCCTGATTAAGGTTTATTTACAGATCTAGATTAAAGATTATGTACAGATAAAGATTAAGAATTATGTCCTCTTTTGTGAAATCCCATTGAAGGTGTATTAACAAAAGAAAAATAATTAGAACTCAAATAATCCTGAATATTTTTTACAGGTAACTTGCAGTTGAATAGGTTTACACTTTTATTAAGACAGTGCTATACTTGAATAATAAACACAAACTTGATAAGGGTGTGTATTGATCCATTCTCAGCTTATGTCAAATTAAGGGCATATGTGTATTAAATAATTCAACTATTTATCAAGTATGTTTTTTTATATAATTCTAGGGTATCACTGTCCAGATAAATGTGTAAACATATTAAACGTGGCGCACTTGTTATAGAGCAAAATGTGTGTGAGGCTCGTGTTACATAGCAAAGCGTTTGTGAGGCTCGTGTTATAGAGCAAAGCATTTGTGAGGCTAGCGTTATAGAGCATATCATTTGTGTGGCTTGTGTTACATAACTAAACGTTAGTGAGGAATGTGTTATAGAGCAAAGCATTTGTGAGGCTCGTGTGAGAGAACCGTGTTACAGAGCAAAATATTCGTGAGGGGCACGCGACAAGGAGTACTGTATTTGTGAAACTCGTCAAAGAGCACGTTTTCAAGAGCAAAGCGTTTGTGGGGACGAGTTACAGATTAATTAAGTTCCACGCAGTTTTCAGGTTATTAATAGTATTTTGACTGATGGAATATTATATTTAAAAAAATCATCTTCTATAACCCATCCAACCACTTCTCCAAGAAGCGAAATCGGAGTTAAAACCCTAATTTCGGCTTAAAATGTTTGCTTATTGTAACAGTAACTGATTTAATAGGTAATTTTAAACATGTTGTCGCATTTTTTCGGTAAAAAATGTTTTTAAACATGCTTTATTGTCGAAATATCCGTTATAAAATCCTGCTAATATAAGCTTTCCCATCACTTAATGCAATTAATGCGGGACCACGCAATGCATATTGTAGAGCACATTTTATTTATGTTGGGAAAGCTAAAATACGATGATAATTATTTTTGATAGAATATGTTCAATGAATATTTGCATTTTGAACATTTTGAACACTTAATAATTCAAAACTTAATTTCCAGCCATATTGGTTGTCATATGAATGGCACTACTTATCTTGTACAAGTATAGGAACATTTAATGAAAACCATTACAATGGGGATATTGCCGGGACACACGGCAATCTTGAAGTGTTTGAAATGGGTGTCTCGATTTTTATATCCAGTATCATTTTCACTTGTACCCTGGTTACATTTAAATAAATCAAGTTTTAAGTATTTACTATTCCGTCTTATTATACTATAGGTTTTAATATAGTATTGGAGCAATATTATCAAATATTAATAATATGCCAAAACAAATTGCTTAATACTATTTGTATAATTAATATTAATGATTGAACAAATACAAGTTAAGCAGAAAAAATAGCGGGACTCCGTGAGTGTTAAAAAATAAAGATTGCCGTGTGTCCCTTTAAGTTTTAGAATAAGTCTTCAATACATGCTAAAGTACTTTGATAATTTTGTTCAAACGTGTCATTTATGTATGCTGAAATACTTTGGTGAATCATTAATGCGTGGTAAACTACTGTTCTACGTTAAGAACTAATCATCAAAGCAACTGGATAGCGCGGTTTCGATGAAACCGGCTCCAATAAGTTTCCTTAGCCTCGATCGTCGTATGGGAAAGTAAATCATCACAGTCCTCCGAGTACGTTCAAGAACCATCTAACCGTAAATAAGAGATCGGCTGGTTTCCGGATTCGTATGCATTCGCCTCTCTCTGGGTCGGCTTTGCATAACCTAGAATGTGTTGATCCGTATTATAGAAAAAAACATTCAATTCAATGCAGCTAAAATACTTACTTTATTGATAATTTTAGAACAAGTCAATAAAGTAGATTGAAATACTTTGTTATTTTAGAACGGGTGAATATTAAATACTAAAATACTTTGATAAATTTAGAACAAGTCATAAATATAGATTCAAGTATTTTGTTAATTTTAGAACGGGTGCATAATTATATGCTAAAATACTCTGATAAAAGAACAAGTCAATAATGCAGACTTAAGTCCTTTGCTAATTTTAGAACGGGTGTATAATATATGCTAAAATACTTTGATATTTTTAGAACAAGTCAATAATGTAAGCTGAAGTATTTTGATTATTTTTGAACAAGTCAATAATATATTCTTAAGAAACTTACCCTCCAAATAACTGAAAAAACGTTCTAACCATGTGATAATTTTTGCATCAATGCGTGCTAAATACTTTGATAATTTTAGAACAAGTCAATAATGTATGCTTAAAGGGATTGTAGCGACACAACCACACCAACTTTATTAGTGAGAGTTCTGAAAAACTTAAAAAAGGGTGAAAGAATTATCAAAATCGGATGATAAACAAAGAAGATATGATCATTTGGAGTTTCTGTTGAAATGGATATGGAAGCGGCCATTTTGAGAGCCGTGACATCACGGTTCTAAATGACCATATATGAAATATCTATAAATATAAAAATTTACTTATTTATAGGGAAAAAATGAAAGCAACTGTATGAAAAATATGTATTATTTAATGACAATAATGCTTTATATGACCAGTAATTTTCTTTGCATTCATTTGCACTGATTTTCTTCGTTTTAAATGATATTTAGTAATATTCCATATATGGTAATATGGAACTATGATGTCATAGTTTTCAAAATGGCGGCTCCCATATCCGTTTTACAACAACCTTTAAATGGTCATATCTTTTTTGTTTATCATCCGATTTTGATAATTCTTTCACCTTTTTCCAAGTTTTTCAGAACTCTCAATAATAGAGCTTGTTTGGCTGTTTCGCTACATTCTCTTTAAAGAAACTAACCCTCCAAATAACGGAAAAATTACGCTACAAAACCGTTTATCAAAACTCTAACCTGGTGTTAGTAAAGGAAAAAATACACTTTAAAACCGTTTATTAAAGCTTTAGCCAGTTGTTAAGGTCATATAATAATGTATATGTGCCGATTAAAAGTATAGGTTTATTGAATGGTTCTTAAAATACTAGTGATTGAAAATGCGTAAAATGAAGTATGAGTTGATTGCGATTTGGTATGGCTGGTTAAAGCCGTTTATATTGTGTTTATAGAGTTTGGATTCTCAAAATAGGTAAATTATATATACCTCGTCGTCAGTAGATTTAAAAACGATGTACATGTGTTGTAAAATTTGGCTGTTGTTAGCGTACTAGCTACTTTAAGTACCTTGATAAATATAGCATCACTGCATGGTCCGTACTTTGATCATTTTAGAACGAAGTATCAATGCATGCTGAAGGACACATTTGGTCATTGAAAAAGCATGGGAAGCTTGACTATTTACAGCCACGCTTCATGGCTGATCAGCTCAGGTATATAAATTGAGGCCCGCTTTTAGTTTTTTATTTGTATAGCACTGCTATATTGAGGGTAACAATAGCTTAACAACACTTTGTAATTTACTTTAATGAAGAATTATATGTTCATAATTTAGCTTTTAAACACATTTCTTAATTGTTTTTAGACCAACACTCAGAGCACAACACAATACATATACAACATTCTTTAACGTGTTATTATGTGTACTGGTTACAAATGCTTTATTGGGTGGGCCTCATAATCTGAAAAAAAAATGAATATCACATTTTGCTCATGAAATTGTATGGCTAACAGTGATTTACAGTTACCTATAAAAATTCTTTCCCGCTTTAATACGTTGATAAAAAAAAGTTGATAAACACCAAGTCTTTGTGCGTTCCTAGCGACCGATGCTGAATATAACGATTTATGTATTAAGCCACATCTCATAAAGTATCAGAGAAGACAATGCCGGTGAGAACGTCTCCAGCTCCACTCTCTTAGTTTCCAATGAATTATCTAGGAGCCATAATACGAAATGCTCAATACCAGAGTTTACAATGAACTATGAAAGTCAATACAGAAGGTACTGTAATCAATAACTGATATTAATAGGTTATGATGATATAATATCTTTCTATACAGCATATCACTTCATTATTTAATCATATGCTATGCTCAGTTAGCAGATTATATGAAGTTTATAAACAATTATAACGTTTTAAAATTTAATGGAATTCTAGTTTGACGTCTCATGGTTATACCGAGCCTCCCCAGAGAGAGTCAAGTCCTTAAATTATGATGCATGAAACCGAAATTGAAACAACTATTTTTTATTGGTAAATCATTCATTTGCTCTCGAGAATAAATCAACGAAATTCGATCTGGAAGAGTGATCGGTGTCAATCTAAATACATAAATGAAAGCGCTGCAGTTTCATTTGATATGTGCACATGCATGAAATTGAGCCGCATCATACCTTCGATTTAATTATCGTTTATGTTGCTCTGGAAAACGTTGACGACGCCGTGGGGTCTTAATCATAAATAATAATTCATATGAGGAAAATATTGCTAGCAGTTGGACATGTAATATTATTAGTTATTAGGATTCTTGACAGGGGACATGGGCTCACATACCCTGTCTGGAAATTATATTCACCCGAGACGTTAGGCGAGGGAGAATATACTTAACGGCGAGGGGGTATATACTTTCCAGGCAGGGAATGTGAGCTCATGTTCCTGTCATGAATCCTAATAACGAATTCGTCATACTTCAAAGTTGTAACCATTTATTTAAGAAGAAAAAAACAGCCAAAAACACGATTTCATTTTTATTGCGCCAATTTCCCCGTAACGTGCCTCTATCTAGACGTTGTTTATTTTCGCGACGTCATTGCTCTAACGTCTTAAATTTGGCCAATTTTTAAATAAAATAAACGTATTTTATCACTATGTTAATGTTTTTTATCATGCAGATATGCACCTGCCTAATAATGCGGTGACCTAATCAATTTTGCTTTATTAGACACTGACCAATAGAGCAAATCATTGCGGAATCCATCGGCGTTTATTGTACGTAACGTTATCTGACGCCATGCACATAACGTTGCCTGACGTCATAAAACAAATAAAAAACAACCTGGCGGCGTCCTCGATAAGCGTAACTTTCTGAGAAATAGGTAATAATAGTAATTCATAAAGCACATGTGGATAATCTACATGATAAATAGAATATTATGTTAGAGCCTCAAGTTTATTAGGCTCGTCACGAAAACGAACAGAGCCTCGCCTAATAAACCTGATAGTAAAAGGCACTGACATAATATTCTCTATATTATCTGTAAAAATGCCAAAGAAAATACACTTACGATTATTTCAGACTTTCACACACATTGGAAAGCGCAGAAAACTGTTATCGTCGCCATTTTGTTTTTGCGTTTTTGAGTAATGGGGTACCTACGGGGAATTCTCCTATGTTCACGTCGCAAAACGTAGACATGTGGACTCATGTCTACGGCGAATTGACCAATGAAATATTGCGAATTTTCTTTGCAATATGACAAAATGTAATATAGGTACTACATGACAACACACGAATTTACAGATAGTTACTGATTTATAACACAAACCCCAGCGGAGTCGTCGAGTTTTCTACTACTATGTATACCAATAATATAATCACGGTCAATGAATACTCGCCACAAAACAAATCCTTTTAAAAGTTGTAATTTTAGGCATTTTGGACAAAACATATACTTTATATAACGAGTCGATATTTAACAGTTTTTACGTGCATATCTGGATTTAGTGCATTACACATTGGTGTTATGCATTTCCGGGCTTCTTCAGTTACATCGCACAAAGAAATCATTTTCTCAAAAACAGTCATTGCATAATACTATCAGAAGTCAAACAATAAAAAGGTCAGTAAAGCCAATTGGAATTTATTCCAAGACAGATTACTGCAGCTAGAAATTTAGTGGAACAGTCTTCTTTTTATGCACTGAGGCAAAACATATATATCAAGAATCATTGCGCGCATTCAATTTATATAAATCTGATGGTAATAGAAAACAGTTGTGTATACGCAAAAAAGGCTATACAAATCTGGTTAAAAAAAAGAGAAAACAATATGAAGCCAAAAAAATATTAAAAATTGAAAATCTTCGTTTCTCAAAACCAAAGGGTTTTTGGAAATATTTTAAAAAGAATAAAAAATAGATAGCAACGTTTCTGTAAAATCTTTTCACAAATACTTTTCAGAGCTTGGAAATGATACTTTTGCAGAAAAAAATGAAGATGCAGAGACATTTCCTACGCATCAGGATTTTAATAAAAACGAGTGTACTATTGATGAGGTAGATAGAAAAATAACCGTTTCCGAAATATTAGAGGCTGTAAAAACACTAAAAGGAGATAAATCGATGGGCATTGATTTGTTGATGAATGACTATTTTATAGAGAGTATCGATATATTGTCTTCTCATTTATGTGATATATTTAATGCAATACTTGATAGCGGATTTTTTCCGAAAATTGGAATCATACATTTACACAAAATGGGTGACAAATACGATGTAAATAATTTTAGGTACATTTTAGTCAGTTGTTTATCTAAGATATTTACGTCTATTCCGAGCACAATAATCGTAACATATTGTGAAGAAAATAATATAATCTCTGACTCGCAATTCGGTTTTAGTAAATGCATCATTTGTTTTGTTAACAATCGCACAAAAATTAAATGATAATAACTAGAGGATATTTGTTGTTTTGGAGTGAATAACATATTTTATTTCACCTCGAAGTGAGAAAACTTTATATTTTCACAAATGCGAAGCACGAGTGTAAATATAAAAGTTTTCTCACTTCGAGATGAAATAAAATATGTTATTCACGACAAAAAAACAAATTTTCTCTTTATTTTATGATTTTACAAACAATTATTTAAGTAATTAAACCGTTTTATACACCTGGCTACGCGCCCTGTTTATTTCCTAGTCAAGATGACAACGAAACGTTACACGACGTCACCTTATTTTGAAACCAGAAAGAAAGTAATTAAATAAACAGTGGATTTAACAGTATAACAGTAGGAATATATCTTGTGAGCCGTGTTTATGTGCATGCATTTGTGTTGGTTGCACATTAAAAAAGTGGTCCCGGCAGCTATTGTGGTAATACAACTCTATATTCCACAGTGTGGAATAACACTTTAATTTCACTGATAAAACACAGTATTTAATTGCTTATCATAAAATAAAAGGCTATATTGTGTATTCGTAGATTACAAAAAAAATCCTTTGATTGTATTTATAGAAATGCATTATGGTTAAAATTGTATAATTTTGGAAAACAAGGAAGACTGTTACGCATTAAAAGGTAAAATCGTGTGTAAGATAATGTAATACATACTCTGAGTTCTTCGAGTATGAGGTCGGATTACGCAAAGAGGATGTAATCTCACCGATAATGCTCGCTTTGTTTATTGAAGACTTAGAATTATACTTACAACAAAATGTTGATTCAGGTCTTAAGATTGATGATATTGTTTTAATATCTTTGCTTTTCGCTGATGACCTGATAAGTTTAGGGGACTCTCCTGAAGATATACAAACCAGTCTTGATTTGCTTTATTTATATTATAACAAATGGAGCTTAGAGATGAATATTTTAAAAACTAAAGATTTTGTTTTTAGAAAACGATATCGTTTATTACAGAATGAAATGTTCACTTATAGTGGCCAGTTGTTAGATGTAGTTAACGATTTTAATTACTTGGGTGCTGTGTTTACATTATGTGATCCCAACTTAATTCCATTAAGCGATGGGAAAACTTATATTAACAGGATTTTATAACGGATATTTCGACAATAAAACACGCTTAAAAACATGTTTAACTTCAAAAATGCGATAACCTGTTTACAATTACCTATTAAGTTTTTTAATTTTACAAAATGCAAACTTTTTAAGCCAACATTAAGGTTTTATTTCATACCACAGCCAACGCCGTTTTCGCTTCTTCGAGAAGGGGTTGGATGGGGTATGAAAGTTAATACTCGGACTTCGTAATGATTACACTGGTAATGTTGCCCTTAACCTAGAACAACTAGTTGATAAGGCACGGAAGGCCGTACATGTTCTATTAATCAAGTGTCGTCAATTTAAGAAGAAACCTAAGATTCTTTGTCAATTATATGACTCATTTGTTGCTTCAAGATTAGGATATGCATAAGAAATATGGGGATTTAGTAAATCAAAAGAAATAGAGCGAATACATCTAAAATTCTGTAAGAAAATTCTTAACGTTAAAAATAATACTTGTTCAGCGATGGGGTTGTATGGTGAATTAGGTTATATTATATTATATTTATATTTTATTATATTATATTTATATTACCCATTGTATATGACGTTATGTAAGAATTATTAAATATTGGTGTAAATTACTTAATACGTATATTGTAATATTAATGATATAGAAGATGGATATCATTTTATATGAAAATGTCCGTTTTATATTGATTTAAGAAAAAGGTATGTTAAACATATTATTACAAAAGGCCAAGTATGTTTAAGTTCATTGAATTATTACTCTGTGTATAGACAAACTCTGTTTGATTTGGCGAAACATATAACATTTGCATATCTGTTAATCACAATACTACATAGTTCATCCTCTAATTACAATAGTATTGATTTATTTTGTAAATAAGTATTTGCTTTGTATGTGAGCTTGAATATGCGCGTGCGTATGCGCGTGCATACATGTGTGCGCGCGTGCGTGCGTGTGTGTGTGTGTTATTATCACGTGATCATTAACATGTTTGTGTATTTATGTTCATTTGAATGATGATGTACACTGTACGAGTCAATAAAGAATATGTTCTGTTCTGTTCTATTTATGATTATGCATAGTAAACAATGTTAAATGACAAGGTAAATAACTGCGAAACTGCTTTTATAAAAGCCTACCAATAAACAGGTAAGACAAGTTAGTTTAAAATCAAGGTTCAATACTTAAAAAATAGAAAATACTGGTTCAGCAGTTTTATTCCAAATGGTTTGCGAGTAATCCTAGAGCATAAACATTTGGAGTTAATAGTGCGTTTTCATTGACCGTCTCTATAATAATTAAAACGGACATTTGGGCCTATATTACGCACACAGAATATGCTACAGAGAAACATTATGTTGGTTTAATCCTATTTGGGTTGAACTCATAATTCATCCAGATCCTCTTCTGTACCTTTAGGACTTTTAAGCGGTTTCTATAAAGTTGAAACGGTGCCAGGTGACAAGACCGTTACATAATGCAAACAGTTATCTTGCGCCATGAAAAAACAACATCAGTAACGGAATTTTTACTTGCTTTCACACACCGTACTATCCTTTAAAAGTAATAGTTCCGTAACCATGGTAATGCAATTATTACTATGGAAACATCATAGTTGCGTCATCGCCATCCCGGGTGAAAATTATTCCTAAATTGACTAGAAGCATGTCAACAACGTGTGAAGATGTGTAATTGTTCATATACAAATTAACCGAATGTTGTTTAAGGCTCATCAACATAGTTTAGGCTATTTAGAGCCATAGTTTATATATGAACCAAGTAGACTGGTACCCGGTACCATACGCTGTGAAGTCTACACTGCCTACCGGGTACCAGTCTATATGCTCCTTCTTCGAGAAGATGCCATACATGAGCAAGGTGCCATACATGAGCAAGGTGCCGCTTGACTGAGTCTGGGAAATATAAGTATAAATAAATTGTATGTCTAACAGCGATTACATTTATCTATACAAATTCTCCCCCCCCCCCACCCCCCCCCCCACCCAAATAAATTGTATGTCTAACAGTGATAATTGTATGTCTAACAATGATTACATTACTCACCCCCCCCCCCCCCCCCCCCCCCCCCCCCCCCCCTCCCACCACCCTTTGGAAATATACGTATAAATAAATTGTATGTCTAACAGTGATTACATTTATCTATACAAATTCTCTCTCCCCCACCCACCCCCCCCCCCCACCCCGGTCACCCCCTCCCCCCCCCCCCCCCCACCCCACCCCAAAATACAATAAGCTCGAAATAGGTCATTAACATAAACTGAGTAGACCTGACATATTGTGTACCATATGTTGACCTGAGTTCTGAAAGGGATGATGACGTTCAGTACTATCTGTTCGTGCCCTCACGGTTTATTCTCTTGTTGCTCTGGGTCCGTATTCATACATATTCTTAGGAATATCTTAACTGAAGTCAAATTTTATGAAAAAATTAAACACATTTTTCTATCGATTTAATATAAACAAGGCAAAGCCGCAAGACGGGCGAAGCTAACTATTTAAAATTAGATCTAAACGATGTCATGCATGGTTAGCATAATACTGTATTTTTAATGCGCATTGAGCTGAACGGAAAAGAAAGAACAATTATTTGGCCTGCATTTGCATATTTAGTACACTAGTGCAACATGACAAATATATTTCCCACACAAGAAGTTATGTAATAAATAAAAATACAGATTTCAAGAGACTTGATCTCAAATTTCAATTAAACTGAACAGTGATAGCCATACTCATTCAAACTGAATGCAATTACTTACCTTAACAATTAAGTCTGTACCATGTGCAACTTGCCATCATGTGCCCAGGCTGTTTTTGTTCCATAATTTTGACATTGTGT
>JAWPHD010019895.1:0-33817 GCA_037043455.1 Cyrtodaria siliqua | reverse complement strand
CATAAAGAATTGTAATTTACAACACACTATCCATTACAACTGTAATTTACAACTCACTATCCATAACATATCTCATATAGAACTGTAATTTACAACTCATTATCCATTACATATCTCGGACAGACTGTAAATTACAACACACTATCCATTACATATTACGTACAGAACTGTAATTGACAACACACTATACATTACATATCTCGTACAGAACTGTAATATACAACTCACTATACATTACATATCTCATACAGAATTGTAATTTACGACACACTATCCATTACATATCTCATACAGAATTGTAATTTACAACACACAGGCCATTTCATATCTCATACAGAACATATATCATACAGATTTGTAATTTACAACTCGTATCAATTACATATCTCATAAAGAATTACAACACACTATACATTTCATATTTCATAAAGAATTGTAATTTACAACACACTATCCATTACAACTGTAATTTACAACTCACTATCCATAACATATCTTATACAGAACTGTAATTTACAACTCACTATCCATATCATATATTGCACAGAACTGTAATTTACAACTCATTATCCATTACATATCTCGGACAGAACTGTAAATTACAACACACTATCCATTACATATTACGTACAGAACTGTAATTGACAACACACTATACATTACATATCTCGTACAGAACTGTAATATACAACTCACTATACATTACATATCTCATACATAACTGTAATTTACAACTCACTATCCATTACATATCTCGTACAAAACTGTAATTTACAACACATTATCCATTACATATCTCTTACAAAACTGTAATTTACAACTCTCTATCCATCACATATCTCATACAGAACTGTAATTTACAACTCACTATCCATTACATCTCATACTAAACATATCTCATACAAAATTGTAATTTACAACACACTATCCATTACATATCTCATACAGAACATATCTGATACAGTATTGTAATTTACAACACACTATCCATTACATATCTCATACAAAATTATTATTTAACACACGCTATACATCTCTCGTACAGAAATGGAATTTACAACACACTATTTATTACATATCTTATACAGAATTGTAATTTACAACACACTAACCATTACATATCTCATACAGAATTGTAATTTACAACACACAATCCATTTACATATCTCATATAGAATTGTAATTTACAACACAATCCATTACATATCTCATACAGAATTGTAATTTACAACACACTATCCATTTACATATCTCATATAGATCTGTAATTTACAACACACTATACATTACATATCTCATACAGAATTGTAATTTACAACACACAAGCCATTTCATATCTCATACAGAACATATCTTACAGATTTGTAATTTACAACTCCCGATCAATTACATATCTCATAAAGAATTACAACACACTATCCATTTCATATTTCAAATAGAATTGTAATTATAACACACTATCCATTACATATATCATACAGAATTGTAATTTGCAACACACTATCCTTTATATATCTCATACAGAATTGTAATTTACAACACACTATCCATTACATATCTCATACAGAATTGTAATTTACAACACACTATCCATTACATATCTCCTACAGAAATGTAATTTACAACTCACTATCCATTACACATCTCATACAGAACTGTAATTTACAACTCACTATCCATTACATCTCAAACTAAACATATCTCATACAAAATTGTAATTTACAACACACTATCCATTACATATCTGATACAGAACATATCTGATACAGTATTGTAATGTACAACACACTATCCATTACATATCTCATATAAAATTGTAATTTACCACACACTATCCATTACATCTCTCGTACAGAATGGAATTTACAACACACAATTTATTACATATCTCATACAGAATTGTAATTTACAACACACTATCCATTACATATCTCATACAGAATTGTAATTTACAACAAACTATCCATTACATATCTCATACAGACATGTAATTTACAACACATTATCCATTACATATCTAATACATAATTGTAATCAGCAACACACTATCCATTACATATCTCATACAAAACTGTAATTTACAACACACTATCCATTACATATCTCATAATTATGTAACTGTAATTGTCAACACACTATTCATTACATACCTCATATATAACTGTAATTTACAACACACTATCCATTACATATCTTACAGAATTGTAATTTATAACACACTATCGATTACATATCTCAAACAGAACTGTAATTTCCAACACACTATCCATTACATATCTCGTACAGAACTGTAATTTATGACACACTATAAATTACATATCTCGTACAGAACAGTATTACATATCTCATACAGAACTGTAATTTACAACTCACTATCCATTACATATATCGCACAGAACTGTAATTTACAACTCATTATCCATTACATATCTCGGACAGAACTGTAAATTACAACACACTATACATTACATATCTCGTACAGAACTGTAATTGACAACACACTATACATTACATATCTCGTACAGAACTGTAATATACAACTCACTATCCATTACATATCTCATACAGAACCGTAATTTACGACTCACTATCCATTACATATCTCATACAAAACTGTAATTTACAACACATTATCCATTACATATCTCGTACAAAACTGTAATTTACAACTTTCTATCCATCACATATCTCATACAGAACTGTAATTTACAACTCACTGTCCATTACATCTCATACTAAACATATCTGATAAAAAATTGTAATTTACAACACACTATCCATTACATATCTCATACAGAACATATCTGATACAGTATTGTAATTTACAACACACTATCCATTACATATCTCATACAAACTTGTAATTTACCACACACTATCCATTACATCTCTCGTACAGAATTGTAATTTACAACACACTATCCATTACATATCTCATACATAATGGTAATCAATAACACACTATCCATTACATATCTCATACAAAACTGTAATTTACAACACACTATCCATTACAAATCTCATATGTAATTGTAATTGTCAACACACTATCCATTACATATCTCATATATAACTGTAATTTACAACACACTATACATTACATATCTTACAGAATTGTAATTTATAACACACTATCCTTTACATATCTTGTACAGAACTGTAATTTATGACACACTATCCATTACATATCTCGTACAGAACTGTAATTTACGACACACTATCCATTACATATCTCGTACAGAACTGTACTTTCCATCACACTATCCATTATATATCTCGTACAGAACAGTAATTTGCAACACACTATCCATTACATATCTCGTACAGAACTGTAATTTCCATCACACTATCCATTATATATCTCGTACAGAACAGTAATTTCCAACACACTATCCATTATATATCTCGTACAGAACAGTAATTTGCAACACACTATCCATTACATATCTCGTCCAGAACTGTAATTTGCATAAAACTATCCATTACATATCTCGTACAGAACTGTTATTTGCAACACACTATCCATTACATATCACGTACAGAACTGTAATTTGCGACACACTATCCATTACATATCTCGTCCAGAACTGTAATTTGCATCAAACTATCCATTACATATCTCATACAGAACTGTTATTTGCAACACACTATCCATTACATATCTCGTACAGAACTGTTATTTGCAATACACTATCTATTTAATATCTCAAACAGAACTGTAATTTACAACACACTATCAATTACATATGTTCTACAGAGCTTTAATTTACAACACACTATCCATTACATATCTCGTACAGAGCCGTAATTTACAACACACTATCCATTACATATGTAGTTTACAACACACTATTCATTACATATCTCGTACAGAACTATGATTTACAACACACTATCCATTACATATGTCGTACAGAACTGTAATTTACAACACACTATCCATTATATATCTCTTCCAGAACTGTAATTTGCAGCAAACTATCCATTACATATCTCGTACAGAACTGTTATTTGCAACACACTATCCATTACATATCTCTTCCAGAACTGTAATTTGCATCAAACTATCCATTACATATCTCGTACAGAACTGTTATTTGCAACACACTATCCATTACATATCTTGTACAGAACTGTTATTTGCAACACACTATCCATTACATATCTTGTACAGAACAGTTATTTGCAACACACTATCCATTACATATATTGTACAGAACTGTAATTTACAACACACTATCCGTTGCATATGTTGTACAGAACTGTAATTAACAATACACTATCCATCAGATATTTTGTATAGAACTGTAATTTACAACACACTATCCATTACATATCTCGTACAGAACTATAATTTACAACACACTATCCATTACATATCGCATACAGAACTGTAATTTGCAACACACTATCCATTACATATCTCGTCCAGAACTGTAATTTGCATCAAACTATCCATTACATATCTCATACAGAACTGTTATTTGCAACACACTATCCATTACATATCTCGTACAGAACTGTTATTTGCAATACACTATCTATTTAATATCTCAAACAGAACTGTAATTTACAATACACTATCAATTACATATGTTCTACAGAGCTTTAATTTACAACACACTATCCATTAAATATCTCGTACAGAACCGTAATTTACAACACACTATCCATTACATATGTAGTTTACAACACACTATTCATTACATATCTCGTACAGAACTGTGATTTACAACACACTATCCATTACATATCTCGGACAGAACTGTAAATTACAACACACTATCCATTACATATATCGTACAGAACTGTAATTTACAACACACTATCCATTATATATCTCTTCCAGAACTGTAATTTGCATCAAACTATCCATTACATATCTCGTACAGAACTGTTATTTGCAACACACTATCCATTACATATCTCTTCCAGAACTGTAATTTGCATCAAACTATCCATTACATATCTCGTACAGAACTGTTATTTGCAACACACTTTCCATTACATATCTTGTACAGAACTGTTATTTGCAACACACTATCCATTACATATCTTGAACAGAACAGTTATTTGCAACACACTATCCATTACATATATTGTACAGAACTGTAATTTACAACACACTATCCGTTGCATATGTTGTACAGAACTGTAATTAACAATACACTATCCATCAGACATTTTGTATAGAACTGTAATTTACAACACACTATCCATTACATATCTCGTACAGAACTATAATTTACAACACACTATCCATTACATATCGCATACAGAACTGTAATTTACAACACACTATCCATTACATATGTAATTTACAACACACTATTCATTACATATCTCGTACAGAATTGTAATTTACAACACACTATTCATTACATATCTCATACAGAATTGTAATTTACAACACACTATCCATTACATATCTCATATTTAATTATAATTGTCAACACACTATCCATTACATATCTCATATAAAACTGTAATTTACAACACACTATCCATAACATATCTTATAGAATTGTAATTTATAACACACTATCCATTACATATATTGTACAGAACTGTAAATTATGACACACTATCCATTACATATCTCGTACAGAACTGTAATTTACGACACACTATCCATTACATATCTCGTACAGAACTGTAATTTCCATCACACTATCCATTATATATCTCATAAAGAACAGTAATTTGCAACACACTATCCATTACAAATCTCGTGCAGAACTGTAATTTGCATCAAACTATCCATTACCTATCTCGTAGAGAACTGTTTTTTGCAACACACTATCCATTACATATCTTGTACAGAACTGTTATTTGCAATACACTATCCATTAAATATCTCGTACAGAACTGTAATCTACAACACACTATCCATTACATATGTTCTACAGAACTATAATTTACAACACACTATCCATTACATATCTTGTACAGAACTGTAACTTACAACACACTATGCATTACATATGTAGTTTACAACATACTATTCATTACATATCTCGTACAGAACTATAATTTACAACACACTATCCATTACATATCTCCGACAGAGCTGTAAATTACAACACACTATCCATTACATATCTCGGACAGAACTGTAATTTACAACACACTATCCATTACATATCTCGTACAGAACTGTTATTTACAACTCACTATCCATTACATATCTCGTACAGAATTGTAATTTAGAACTCTCTATCCATTACATATCTTACAGAATTGTAATTTATAACACACTATCCATTACATATCTTAAACAGAACTGTAATTTCCAACACACTATCCATTACATATCTCATACAAAACTGTAGTTTACGACACACTATCCATTACATATCTCGTACAGAATTGTAATTTAGAACTCTCTATCCATTACATATCTTACATAATTGTAATTTATAACACACCATCAATTACATATCTTAAACAGAACTGTAATTTTCATCACACTATCCATTATATATCTTGTACAGAACAGTAATTTGCAACACACTATCCATTACATATCTCTTCCAGAACTGTAATTTGCATCAAACTATCCATTACATATCTCGTACAGAACTGTTATTTGCAACACACTATCCATTACATATCTTGTACAGAACTGTTATTTGCAACACACTATCCATTACATATCTTGTACAGAACTGTTATTTGCAACACACTATCCAATACATATATTGTACAGAACTGTTATTTGCAACACACTATCCATTACATATCTCGTACAGAACTGTAATTTGCAACACACTATCCATTACATATCTCGTGCAGAACTGTAATTTGCATCAAACTATCCATTACATATCTCGTAGAGAACTGTTATTTGCAACACACTATCCATTATATATCTTGTACAGAACTGTTATTTGCAATACACTATCCATTAAATATCTCGTACAGAACTGTAATTTCCAACACACTATCCATTACATATCTCATACAAAACTGTAGTTTACAACACACTATCCATTACATATCTTGTACAGAACTGTAACTTACAACACACTATGCATTACATATGTAGTTTACAACATACTATTCATTACATATCTCGTACAGAACTATAATTTACAACACACTATCCATTACATATCTCCGACATAGCTGTAAATTACAACACACTATCCATTACATATCTCGGACAGAACTGTAATTTACAACACACTATCCATTACATATCTCGTACAGAACTGTTATTTACAACTCACTATCCATTACATATCTCGTACAGAATTGTAATTTAGAACTCTCTATCCATTACATATCTTACAGAATTGTAATTTATAACACACTATCCATTACATATCTTAAACAGAACTGTAATTTCCAACACACTATCCATTACATATCTCATACAAAACTGTAATTTACGACACACTATCCATTACATATCTCGTACAGAATTGTAATTTAGAACTCTCTATCTATTACATATCTTACATAATTGTAATTTATAACACACCATTAATTACATATCTTAAACAGAACTGTAATTTTCATCACACTATCCATTATATATCTTGAACAGAACAGTATATTGCAACACACTATCCATTACATATCTCTTCCAGAACTGTAATTTGCATCAAACTATCCATTACATATCTCGTACAGAACTGTTATTTGCAACACACTATCCATTACATATCTTGTACAGAACTGTTATTTGCAACACACTATCCATTACATATCTTGTACAGAACTGTTATTTGCAACATACTATCCAATACATATCTTGTACAGAACTGTTATTTGGAACACACTATCCATTACATATCTCGTACAGAACTGTAATTTGCAACACACTATCCATTACATACTGTTATTTCAGAACTGTTATTAATTTTGCAATACACTATCCATTAAATATCTCGTACAGAACTGTAATTTACAACACACTATCCGTTACATATGTTGTACAGAACTGTAATTTACAATACACTATCCATCAGATATTTTGCATAGAACTGTAATTTACAACACACTATCCATTACATATCTTGTACAGAACTATAATTTGCAACACACTATCCATTACATATCTCATACAGAACTGTAATTTACAACACACTATCCATTTCATATGTAGTTTACAACACACTATCCATTACATATCTCGGTCAGAACTGTAAATTACAACACACTATCCATTACATATCTCATACTGAACTGTAATTTACAATACACTATCCATTACATATCTCATAATTATGTAATTGTAAGTGTCAAC
The DNA here is from genome assembly GCA_037043455.1 of Cyrtodaria siliqua. Classification (NCBI taxonomy): domain Eukaryota; kingdom Metazoa; phylum Mollusca; class Bivalvia; order Adapedonta; family Hiatellidae; genus Cyrtodaria; species Cyrtodaria siliqua. The sequence goes on along the minus strand of JAWPHD010019895.1, from coordinate 25,563 downwards.
ACAATATCCATTACATATCTCATATATAACTGTAATTTACAACACACTATCCATTACATATCTTACAGAATTGTAATTTATAACACACTATCCATTACATATCTCAAACAGACCTGTAATTTTCAACACACTATCCATTACATATCTCGTACAGATTTGTAATTTATGACACACTATCCATTACATATCTCGTACAGAACTGTAATTTACAACACACTATCCATAACATATCTCGTACAGAACTGTAATTTACAACACACTATCCATTACATATCTCGTACAAAACTGTAATTTACAACTCACTATCCATTACATATCTCATACAGAACTGTAATTTACAACTCACTATCAATTACATATATCGCACAGAACTGTAATTTACAACTCATTATCCATTACATATCTCGGACAGAACTGTAAATTACAACACACTATACATTACATATCTCGTACAGAACTGTAATTGACAACACACTATACATTACATATCTCGTACAGAACTGTAATATACAACTCACTATCCATTACATATCTCATACAGAACTGTAATTTACGACTCACTATCCATTACATATCTCATACAAAACTGTAATTTACAACTCTCTATCCATCACATATCTCATACAGAACATATCTGATACAGTATTGTAATTTACAACACACTATCCATTACATATCTCATACAAACTTGTAATTTACCATACACTATCCATTACATCTCTCGTACAGAATTGTAATTTACAACACACTATCCATTACATATCTCATACATAATGGTAATCAGTAACACACTATCAATTACATATCTCATACAAAACTGTAATTTACAACACACTATCCATTACATATCTCATATGTAATTGTAATTGTCAACACACTATCCATTACGTATCTCATATATAACTGTAATTTACAACACACTATACTTTACATATCTTACAGAATTGTAATTTATAACACACTATCCATTACATATCTTGTACAGAACTGTAATTTATGTCACACTATCCATTACATATCTCGTACAGAACTGTAATTTCCATCACACTATCCATTATATATCTCGTACAGAACAGTAATTTCCAACACACTATCCATTATATATCTCGTACAGAACAGTATTTTGCAACACACTATCCATTACATATCTCGTCCAGAACTGTAATTTGCATCAAACTATCCATTACATATCTCATACAGAACTGTTATTTACAACACACTATCCATTACATATCCCGTACAGAACTGTTATTTGCAATAAACTATCTATTTAATATCTCAAACAGAACTGTAATTTACAACACACTATCCATTACATATGTTCTACAGAGCTTTAATTTACAACACACTATCCATTACATATCTCGTACAGAACCGTAATTTACAACACACTATCCATTACATATGTAGTTTACAACACACTATTCATTACATATCTCGTACAGAACTATGATTTACAACACACTATCAATTACATATCTTGGACAGAACTGTAAATTACAACACACTATCCATTACATATCTCGTACAGAACTGTAATTTGCAACACACTATCCATTATATATCTCGTACAGAACAGTAATTTGCAACACACTATCCATTACATATCTCTTCTAGAACTGTAATTTGCATCAAACTATCCATTACATATCTTGTACAGAACTGTTATTTGCAACACACTATCCATTACATATCTCTTCCAGAACTGTAATTTGCATCAAACTATCCATTACATATATCGTACAGAACTGTTATTCGAAACACACTATCCATTACATATCTTGTACAGAACTGTTATTTGCAACACACTATCCATTACATATCTTGTACAGAACAGTTATTTGCAACACACTATCCATTACATATCTCGTACAGAACTGTAATTTACAACACACTATCCGTTCCATATGTTGTACAGAACTGTAATTAACAATACACTATCCATCAGATATTTTGTATAGAACTGTAATTTACAACACACTATCCATTACATATCTCGTACAGAACTATAATTTACAACACACTATCCATTACATATCTCATACAGAACTGTAATTTACAACACACTATCCATTACATATGTAGTTTACAACACACTATTCATTACATATCTCGTACAGAATTGTAATTTACAACACACTATCCATTACATATCTCATACAGAATTGTAATTTACAACACACTATCCATTACATATCTCATACAGAAATATATTTACAACACATTATCCATTACATATCTAATACATAATTGTAATCAGCAACACACTATCCATTACATATCTCATATAAAACTGTAATTTACAACACACTATCCATTACATATCTCATATTTAATTGTAATTGTCAACACACTATCCATTACATATCTCATATATAACTGTAATTTACAACGCACTATTCATTACACATCTTACAGAATTGAAATTTATAACACACTATCCATTACATATATTGTACAGAACTGTAATTTATGACACACTATCCATTACATATCTCGTACAGAACTGTAATTTACGACACACTATCCATTACATATCTCGTACAGAACAGTAATTTCCATCACACTATCCATCATATATCTCGTACAGAACAGTAATTTGCAACACACTATCCATTACATATCTCGTGCAGAACTGTAATTTGCATCAAAATATCCATTACATATCTCGTACAGAACTGTTATTTGCAACACACTATCCATAACACACTATCCATTACATATCTTGTACAGAACTGTAATTTGCAATACACGATCCATTAAATATCTCGTACAGAACTGTAATCTACAACACACTATCCATTACATATGTTCTACAGAACTATAATTTACAACACACTATCCATTACATATCTTGTACAAAACTGTAATTTACAACACACTATGCATTACATATGTAGTTTACAACATACTATTCATTACATATCTCGTACAGAACTATAATTTACAACACACTATCCATTACATATCTCGGACAGAGCTGTAAATTACAACACACTATCCATTACATATCTCGGACAGGACTGTAATTTACAACACACTATCCATTACATATCTCGTACAGAACTGTTAATTACAACTCACTATCCATTACATATCTCGTACAGAATTGTAATTTAGAACTCTCTATCCATTACATATCTTACAGAATTGTAATTTATAACACACTATCCATTACATATCTTAAACAGAACTGTAATTTCCAACACACTATCCATTACATATCTCATACAAAAATGTAATTTACGACACACTATCCATTACATATCTCGTACAGAATTGTAATTTAGAACTCTCTATCCATTACATATCTTACAGAATTGTAATTTATAACACACCATCCATTACATATCTTAAACAGAACTGTAATTTTCATACACTATCCATTATATATCTTGTACAGAACAGTAATTTGCAACACACTATCCATTACATATCTCTTCCAGAACTGTAATTTGCATCAAACTATCCATTACATATCTCGTACAGAACTGTTATTTGCAACACACTATCCATTACATATCTTGTACAGAACTGTTATTTGCAACACACTATCCATTACATATCTTGTACAGAACTGTTATTTGCAACACACTATCCATTACATATCTTGTACAGAACTGTTATTTGCAACACACTATCCATTACATATCTCGTACAGAACTGTAATTTGCAACACACTATCCATTACATACTGTTATTTCAGAACTATTATTAATTTTGCAATACACTATCCATTAAATATCTCGTACAGAACTGTAATTTACAACACACTATCCGTTACATATGTTGTACAGAACTGTAATTTACAATACACTATAAATCAGATATTTTGTATAGAACTGTAATTTACAACACACTATCCATTACATATCTTGTACAGAACTATAATTTGCAACACACTATCCATTACATATCTCATACAGAACTGTAATTTACAACACACTATCCATTACATATGTAGTTTACAACACACTATCCATTACATATCTCGGACAGAACTGTAAATTACAACACACTATCCATTACATATCTTGTACAGAACTATAATTTGCAACACACTATCCATTACATATCTCATACACAACTGTAATTTACAACACACTATCCATTACATATGTAGTTTACAACACACTATCCATTACATATCTCGGACAGAACTGTAAATTACAACACACTATCCATTACATATCTCATACTGAACTGTAATTTACAACACACTATCCATTACATATCTAATAATTATGTAATTGTAATTGTCAACACACTATCCATTACATATCTCATATATAACTGTAATTTACAACACACTATCCATTACATATCTTACAGAATTGTAATTTATAACACACTATCCATTACATATCTCAAACAGAACTGTAATTTCCAACACACTATCCATTACATATCTCGTACAGAACTGTAATTTATGACACACTATCCATTACATATCTCGTACAGAACTGTAATTTACAACACACTATCCATTACATATATCGTACAGAACTGTAATTTACAACTCACTATCCATTACATATCTCATACAGAACTGTAATTTACAACTCACTATCCATTACATATATCGCACGAAACTGTAATTTACAACTCATTATCCATTACATATCTCGGACAGAACTGTAAATTACAACACACTATACATTACATATCTCGTACAGAACTGTAATATACAACTCACTATCCATTACATATCTCATACAGAACTGTAATTTACGACTCACTATCCATTACATATCTTATACAAAACTGTAATTTACAACACATTTTCCATTACATATCTCGTACAAAACTGTAATTTACAACTCTCTATCCATCACATATCTCATACTTAACTGTAATTTACAACTCACTGTCCATTACATCTCATACTAAACATATCTCATACAAAATTGCAATTTACAACACACTATCCATTACATATCTCATACAGAACATATCTGATACAGTATTGTAATTTACAACACACTATCCATTACATATCTCATACAAACTTGTAATTAACCACACACTATCCATTACATCTCTCGTACAGAATTGTAATTTACAACACACTATCCATTACATATCTCATACATAATGGTAATCAGTAACACACTATCCATTACATATCTCATACAAAACTGTAATTTACAACACACTATCCATTACATATCTCATATGTAATTGTAATTGTCAACACACTACCCATTACATATCTCATATATAACTGTAATTTACAACACACTATACATTACATATCTTACAGAATTCTAATTTATAACACACTATCCATTACATATCTTGTACAGAACTGTAATTTATGACACACTATCCATTACATATCTCGTACATAACTGTAATTTACGACACACTATCCATTACATATCTCGTACAGAACTGTAATTTACAACTCACTGTCCATTACATCTCATACTAAACATATCTCATACAAAATTGTAATTTACAACACACTATCCATTACATATCACGTACAGAACTGTAATTTGCAACACACTATCCATTACATATCTCGTCCAGAACTGCAATTTGCATCAAACTATCCATTACATATCTCATACAGAACTGTTATTTACAACACACTATCCATTACATATCTCGTACAGAACTGCTATTTGCAATACACTATCTATTTAATATCTCAAACAGAACTATAATTTACAACACACTATCCATTACATATGTTCTACAGAGCTTTAATTTACAACACACTATCCATTACATATCTCGTACAGAACCGTAATTTACAACACACTATCCATTACATATGTAGTTTACAACACACAATTCATTACATATCTCGTACAGAACTATGATTTACAACAGACTATCCATTACATATCTCGAACAGAACTGTAAATTACAACACACTATCGATTACATATCTCACACAGAACTGTAATTTACAAAACACTATCCATTATATATCTCGTACAGAACAGTTATTTGCAACACACTATCCATTACATATCTCGTACAGAACTATAATTTACAACACACTATCCATTACATATCTCATACAGAACTGTAATTTACAACACACTATCCATAACATATGTAGTTTACAACACACTATTCATTACATATCTCGTACATAATTGTAATTTACAACACACTATCCATTACATATCTCATATAGAATTGTAATTTACAACACACTATCCATTACATATCTCATACAGAAATATATTTACAACACATTATCCATTACATATCTAATACATAATTGTAATCAGCAACACACTATCCATTACATATCTCATATAAAACTGTAATTTACAACACACTATCCATTACATATCTCATATTTAATTGTAATTGTCAACACACTATCCATTACATATCTCATATTTAACTGTAATTTACAACACACTATCCATTACATATCTTACAGAATTGTAATTTATAACACACTATCCATTACATATATTGTACAGAACTGTAATTTATGACACACTATCCATTACATATCTCGTACAGAACTGTAATTTACGACACAGTATCCATTACATATCTCGTACAGAACTGTAATTTCCATCAAACTATCCATTATATATCTCGTACAGAACAGTAATTTCAAACACACTATCCATTACATATCTCGTGCAGAACTGTAATTTGCATCAAACTATCCATTACATATCTCGTACAGAACTGTTATTTGCAACACACTATCCATTACATATCTTGTACAGAACTGTTATTTGCAATACACTGTCCATTAAATATCTCGTACATAACTGTAATCTACAACACACTATCCATTACATATGTTCTACAGACCTATAATTTAAAACACACTATCCATTACATATCTTGTACATAACTGTAATTTACAACACACTATGCATTACATATGTAGTTTACAACATACTATTCATTACATATCTCGTACAGAACTATAATTTACAACACACTATCCATTACATATCTCGGACAGAGTGGTAAATTACAACACACTATCCATTACATATCTCGGACAGAAATGTAATTTACAACACACTATCCATTACATATCTCGTACAGAACTGTTATTTACAACTCACTATCCATTACATATCTCGTACAGAATTGTAATTTAGAACTCTCTATCCATTACATATCTTACAGAATTGTAATTTATAACACACTATCCATTACATATCTTAAACAGAACTGTAATTTCCAACACACTATCCATTACATATCTTATACAAAACTGTAATTAACGACACACTATCCATTACATATCTCGAACAGAACTGTAAATTACAACACACTATCGATTACATATCTCACACAGAACTGTAATTTACAAAACACTATCCATTATATATCTCGTACAGAACAGTTATTTGCAACACACTATCCATTACATATCTCGTACAGAACTATAATTTACAACACACTATCCATTACATATCTCATACAGAACTGTAATTTACAACACACTATCCATAACATATGTAGTTTACAACACACTATTCATTACATATCTCGTACATAATTGTAATTTACAACACACTATCCATTACATATCTCATATAGAATTGTAATTTACAACACACTATCCATTACATATCTCATACAGAAATATATTTACAACACATTATCCATTACATATCTAATACATAATTGTAATCAGCAACACACTATCCATTACATATCTCATATAAAACTGTAATTTACAACACACTATCCATTACATATCTCATATTTAATTGTAATTGTCAACACACTATCCATTACATATCTCATATTTAACTGTAATTTACAACACACTATCCATTACATATCTTACAGAATTGTAATTTATAACACACTATCCATTACATATATTGTACAGAACTGTAATTTATGACACACTATCCATTACATATCTCGTACAGAACTGTAATTTACGACACACTATCCATTACATATCTCGTACAGAACTGTAATTTCCATCAAACTATCCATTATATATCTCGTACAGAACAGTAATTTCAAACACACTATCCATTACATATCTCGTGCAGAACTGTAATTTGCATCAAACTATCCATTACATATCTCGTACAGAACTGTTATTTGCAACACACTATCCATTACATATCTTGTACAGAACTGTTATTTGCAATACACTATCCATTAAATATCTCGTACATAACTGTAATCTACAACACACTATCCATTACATATGTTCTACAGACCTATAATTTACAACACACTATCCATTACATATCTTGTACATAACTGTAATTTACAACACACTATGCATTACATATGTAGTTTACAACATACTATTCATTACATATCTCGTACAGAACTATAATTTACAACACACTATCCATTACATATCTCGGACAGAGTGGTAAATTACAACACACTATCCATTACATATCTCGGACAGAAATGTAATTTACAACACACTATCCATTACATATCTCGTACAGAACTGTTATTTACAACTCACTATCCATTACATATCTCGTACAGAATTGTAATTTAGAACTCTCTATCCATTACATATCTTACAGAATTGTAATTTATAACACACTATCCATTACATATCTTAAACAGAACTGTAATTTTCAACACACTATCCATTACATATCTTATACAAAACTGTGATTAACGACACACTATCCATTACATATCTCGTACAGAATTGTAATTTAGAACTCTCTATCCATTACATATCTTACAGAATTGTAATTTATAACACACCATCCATTACATATCTTAAACAGAACTGTAATTTTCATCACACTATCCATTATATATCTTGTACAGAACAGTAATTTGCAACACACTATCCATTACATATCTCTTCCAGAACTGTAATTTGCATCAAACTATCCATTACATATCTCGTACAGAACTGTAATTTACGACACACTATCCATTACATATCTCGTACAGAACTGTAATATCCATCACACTATCCATTATATATCTCGTACAGAACAGTAATTTGCAAGACACTATCCATTAAATATCTCGTACAGAACTGTAATTTCCATCACACTATCCATTATATATCTCGTACAGAACAGTAATTTCCAACACACTATCCATTATATATCTCGTACAGAACAGTAAATTGCAACACACTATACATTACATATCTCGTCCACTACCTTAATTTGCATAAAACTATCCATTACATATCTCGTACAGAACTGTTATTTGCAACACACTATCCATTACATATCACGTACAGAACTGTAATTTGCAACACACTATCCATTACATTTCTCGTCCAGAACTGCAATTTGCATCAAACTATCCATTACATATCTCATACAGAACTGTTATTTACAACACACTATCCATTACATATCTCGTACAGAACTGCTATTTGCAATACACTATCTATTTAATATCTCAAACAGAACTATAATTTACAACACACTATCCATTACATATGTTCTACAGAACAGTTATTTGCAACACACTATCCATTACATATCTCGTACATAACTATAATTTACAACACACTATCCATTACATATCTCATACAGAACTGTAATTTACAACAAACTATCCATAACATATGTAGTTTACAACACACTATTTATTACATATCTCGTACATAATTGTAATTTACAACACACTATCCATTACATATCTCATATAGAATTGTAATTTACAACACACTATCCATTACATATCTCATACAGAAATATATTTACAACACATTATCCATTACATATCTAATACATAATTGTAATCAGCAACACACTATCCATTACATATCTCATATAAAACTGTAATTTACAACACACTATCCATTACATATCTCATATTTAATTGTAATTGTCAACACACTATCCATTACATATCTCATATTTAACTGTAATTTACAACACACTATCCATTACATATCTTACAGAATTGTAATTTATAACACACTATCCATTACATATATTGTACAGAACTGTAATTTATGACACACTATCCATTACATATCTCGTACAGAACTGTTATTTACAACTCACTATCCATTACATATCTCGTACAGAATTGTAATTTAGAACTCTCTATCCATTACATATCTTACAGAATTGTAATTTATAACACACCATCCATTACATATCTTAAACAGAACTGTAATTTTCATCACACTATCCATTATATATCTTGTACAGAACAGTTATTTGCAACACACTATCCATTACATATCTCTTCCAGAACTGTAATTTGCATCAAACTATCCATTACATATCTCGTACAGAACTGTTATTTGCAACACACTATCCATTACATATCTTGTACAGAACTGTTATTTGCAACACACTATCCATTACATATCTTGTACAGAACTGTTATTTGCAACACACTATCCATTACATATCTTGTACAGAACTGTTATTTGCAACACACTATCCATTACATATCTCGTACAGAACTGTAATTTGCAACACACTATCCATTACATACTGTTAATTCAGAACTGTTATTAATTTTGCAATACACTATCCATTAAATATCTCGTACAGAACTGTAATTTACAACACACTATCCGTTACATATGTTGTACAGAACTGTAATTTACAATACACTATCCATCAGATATTTTATATAGAACTGTAATTTACAACACACTATCCATTACATATCTTGTACAGAACTATAATTTGCAACACACTATCCATTACCTATCTCATACAGAACTGTAATTTACAACACACTATCCACTGCATATGTAGTTTACAACACACTATCCATTACATATCTCGGACAGAACTGTAAATTACAACACACTATCCATTACGTATCTCATACTGGACTGTAATTTACAACACACTATCCATTACATATCTCATACAGAACTGTAATTTACAACTCACTATCCATTACATATCTCGTACAGAATTGTAATTTACAACTCACTATCCATTACATATCTCGTACAGAATTGTCATTTACAACTCTCTATCCATTACATAACTCATACATAACTGTAATTTACAACTCACTATCCATTACATATCTCATACAGAATTGTAATTTACAGCTTACTATCCATTACATATCTCATACAGAATTGTAATTTACAATTCACTATCCATTACATATCTCATATAGAATTGTAATTTACAGCTCACTATCCATTGCATATCTCATACAAAATTGTAATTTACAACTCACTATCCATTACATATCTCATATATATAATTGTAATTCACAGCTCACTATCCATTCTATATCTCATACAGAATTGTAATTTACAACACACTATCCATAACTTATCTCTTACAGAATTGTAATTTACAGCTCACTATCCATTACATATCTCTTACAGATCATGTCAAACAGAATTGTAATTTACAACTCACTATCCATTACATATCTCATACAGAATTGTAATTTACAACTCACTATTCATTACATATCTCAGTGAATTGTAGAATTGTAATTACAACTCACTATCAATTACATATCTCATACTGAAAATCTCTCATTCAGAATTGTAATTTACAACACACTATACATTACATATCTCAGTGAATTGTAATTTACAACACACTATCCATTACATATCTCATACAGAACATATGTCATACAGAATTGTAATTTACAACTCACTATCCATTACATATCTCATACAGAATTGTAATTTACAACTCACCATCCATTACATATATCATATAGAATTGTAATTTACAACTCACTATCCATTACATATCTCATACTGAACATCTCTCATACAGAATTGGAATTTACAGCTCATTATCCATTACATATCTCATTGTGAATTGTAATTTACAACACACTATCCATTACATATCTCATACAGAACATATGTCATACAGAATTGTAATTTACAACTCACTATCCATTACATATCTCATATAGAATTGTAATTTACAACTCACTATCCATTACATATCTCATACTGAACATCTCTCATACAGAATTGTAATTTACAACACACTATCCATATCTCATACTGAATTGTAATTTACAACACACTACCCATTACATATCTCATATTGAATTGTAATTTACAACACACTATCTATTACATATTTCATACTGAATTGTAATTTACAACACACTATCCATTACATATATCATACTGAATTGTAATTTACAACACACTATCCATTACATCTCTCATACAGAATTGTAATTTACAACACACTATCCATCACATATCTCATATAGAATTGTAATTTACAACACACTGTCCATTACATATCTCATACTGAATTGTAATTTACAAGACATTATCCATCACATATCTCATATAGAATTGTAATTTACAACACACTATCCATTACATATCTCATACAGAATTGTAATTTACAACACACTATCCATTACATATCTCATACTGAATTGTAATTTACAACACACTATTCCATTACATATCTCATACTGAATTGTAATTTACAACACACTATCCATTACATATCTCATACAGAACATATCTCATACAGAATTGTAATTTACAATCTTCCACATACATGTATATATATGTAACGAAGATATCTATGCAATGTTCCATTATTACAATTTGTTGTAAATCAAGTTGTTGATTTTTATATAAAAACAAAAAGAAGTTCCCTTGAATATTGTACAATGACTAAATATATTAAACAAAAAAATAGTAAATTTAAATATAATTATTTTCAAAAACAATTTATTTGCTTACTTGTGAATTACAATGTCAACGCACTGAATACTGTATAATACCACCAAGGAAATAACGTACGGAGAGAAATGTAGTCTCAAATATAATTAGATTTACTAACGGTAATAAGAAAAAAAATGCCAATTTCTTTTTTTAAAAAAAACAAAAGAATACCAGCCAAAGTGATTTTTACTCAAAACCCGCGCCACAGCAGCAAGACCAAGTTCATACGAGATGGTCAAGATAGCTAACCGCACTCTTGAAAGTATGACTGCAGCATCTGTAAGTAAAAAACAGGACTGGGACAAGTACCTACCACTTCTTACCATGGCATACAATTCCAGTGTCCATGAATCAACAGGAGTTACACCATCTTCCATGCTGCTTGGTCGAGAAATGAACCTTCCCATAATTAGATCTGGCAATTGGAAGACCTGTAGAAAAAGAAAAAAGAAGCTCTTCTAGGCATGGTTAACAACTTGAAATAAAACGTTACAAATACATGATACAGCCCGAGAACAACTCACCAATGCATCTGTTAACATGAAGAGAATATACAACAAAGGGAATTATGTCACAGAGTATAACAAAGGGGACGTGCATGGTTCCCTAATCCAAATCGACGTAAACACATAAGATGCAAAAACCTGGACTGGTCCTTTCATTATTGCTTAGAAGTGGAGCGACATTAAAAGTGCCCCAAACAAGAAAGTACAAGTGGTACCCCATGACAGGCTCGAACTCTAGGTAGTGATAAACCATCATGGTATGAGTCGCAACTTGAACAAGAGGTCAATGACCTTGAAGCTCTACTGATAGGCTTTGATAGCTAGATCAGCATTCCTGTGAAGTTTCATGAAAATCTGTCAATTAGTTTCAGATAGTAGTCGCTACAAGTTTTTAGTATATAACTCTATGTAAACAAAGATGGCCGCTGGCAGCTATGTTTAATGTCGAATCAAAAAAAAAAAATTCAACAAGGACCAACATCATATCATACCATTCATTTCAGAAAAAGTTCCATATCAATATCACTTATAGTTTTCAAGAAGTACTCGCTCCAAATTTGTTTTTTAAAACTCTATTTTTAGCCATGGCGGGCATCTTCAATTTCCAGCCAAACTGACATTTTTCTAGGATCAACTACAGATCAAGAGCAACATTTCCGTTAAGTTTCATGAAAATCCACCACGTAGTTTCAGAGGAGTAGTCCTATAAGTTTTTACTATATAACTCTATTAAAGATGGCCGCTGGCAGCCATGTTTAATGACGAATCAAAATGGTTTTCGACAAGGACCAACATCATGTCTTTTTGATCACTTTAGAAAAAGTCCCATATTAATATCACTTTAATATAGTTTTCAAGAAGTATAGGTGCTACAAACTTGTTTTTTGTGCCCCCGAAAAGGTTTCGGGGCATATAGTAATCGCACCGTCCGTCTGTCCATCCGTCCGTCATTCCACAGTTCGTGTCCGGATTTTTAATTAACTTGGCACAAGTGATCGTCCGTCATTCCGCAGTTCGTGTCCGGACTGTACCTTCAAAACCCCGGCATGGATTTTTAATTTACTTGGCACAAGTGATCACCAAGAAAAGATGATGTGTCGCGTGCAAAACCCAGGTCCGTACCTCAAAGGTCAAGGTCACACTTGAAGTTCATAGGTAAAAAACATGTATGCAATTTCGTGTCCGGACCGTAACATCACAACCCCTGCATCGATTTTTAAATAACTTGGCACAAGTCACTACCATAACAAGACGATGTGTCGCGCCCAAAACCCAGGTCTTCAAGGTCAAGGTCACAATTGGAGGTCAAAAGTCAAATTGTGTCACTTTAATATAGTTTTCAAGAAGTATAGGTGCTACAAACTTGTTTTTATGCCCCCCGAAAAGGTTTCGGGGGCATAAAGTAATCGCACCGTCCGTCTGTCCATCCGTCCGTCATTCCACAGTTCGTGTCCGGATTTTTAATTAACTTGGCACAAGTGATCGTCCGTCATTCCGCAGTTCGTGTCCGGACTGTACCTTCAAAACCCCAGCATGGATTTTTAATTAACTTGGCATAAGTGCTCACCACAGCAAGACGATGTGTCGCGCGCAAAAACCCAGGTCCGTACCTCAACACTTGGAAGTTCATAGGTCAAAAATAGGTATGCAATTTCGTGTCCGGACCGTAACGTCACAACGAATGCAGGGATTTTTAAATTACTTGGCACAAGTGATCACCATAACAAGACGATGTGTCACACCCAAAACCCAGGTCTTCAAGGTCAAGGTCACACTTGGAGGTCAAAAGTCAAATTGTGTCCGGTCAATAACTCTGGCATTCATGGACGGATTTTCAAATAACTTGGCACAAGTGCTCACCACAGCAAGACGATATGTCGCGCACAAAATCCAGGTCTGTGGCCCCAAGGTCAAGGTCACACTTAGAAGTCAAATGTCAAATCGTGTCCGGTCAATAACTTTTGCATGCCTGGACGGATTTTCAAATAACTTGGCACAAGTGCTCACATCACCAAACGACGTGTCGCGCACAAACTCCAGGTCCCTGGCTCCAAGGTCAAGGTCATACTTAGAGGTCAAATGTGACTTCGGGGGCATTTGTCACTTAGTGATATTTCTTTTTTTAAATCGATTTTTAGCTGTGGTGGCCATCTTGAATTTCCAACAGGCCTGAAAACTAGACCTCAAGAGCAACATTCCTGTGAAGTTTCATAAAAATCCGTCAAGTAGTTTCAGAGTAGTCGCTACAAGTTTTTACTATATAACTCTTATGTAAACAAAGATGGCTGCTGGCAGCCATGTTTAACGTCGAATCAAAACGATTTTCGACAAGGGCCAACATCATGTCATGCTGATCATTTTAGAAAAAGTCCCATATCAATATCCTTATAGTTTTCAAGAAGTAGTCGCTACGAACTTGTTTTTTAAAAATCTATTTTCTTAGCTGTGGCGGCCATCTTGGATTTCACATCAACGTGAATTTTTGCTAGGATCAACTAGACATCGTGGGCAACATTCCTGTAAAGTTTCATGAACATCCATCCAGTAGTTTCAGAGAAGTAGTCGCCGCAAAAAAAGTTTACGGACAGACTGACGGACGACGGACACCGCACCACGGCAATAAGCTCTGCTGATCTTTGATCAGTTGAGCTATCAATGTTTAAAAACAAACACTGTTTAGCAGAGAATCCCTGATGACGAATACATCAATGTGCATGTGCTATAAAACAAAAATTCTAATGCGACTATTATGTAACAGGTTACTTCATTGGCTAACCTCTCAAATTTGCGACAGTACAATGCCCGACTTATCGTTTGAAAAGTACATGATGTCACATAACGTTGCAACAAACGTCATCATTGGATGACGTCAACAAAATGCTGAAAGCCGTGAATTTGAGTTTTCATAGAAAACAAGTGTGTACATGTATGTATGAATTTATTTTATATTTGTGGCATTTAAATGGAAGAGCAGTAGAATTGAGATAACCATGATAAGATTTTCAATTTGGGACGGCATGTGGTTGGTTTTACGGTCTGAAATTACGGCTCCGCTACCGTGTCGCCGTAAAACCAAATTTCAGACCGTAAACCACTCACATACCGTTCCAGATTGAAAATAGTAGCATGGATATCTCTTAATTAAGCTGTTGTTATGATGTCATATATACACTACCTGATATACAAACTAGAGATAACATTTAGTGTCGATCCACAGAACCCGGGCAAACCTTCTATCTGCCCATCTTCTCCAACCAAGCTTCACTGTCATAGTCAGTAGTAGCCTACAAATGACAAATGTTAAAATAATGTAAAATAAAGGAGAACTAATAAATTAAATGGTAGTGCTGTTGAAACCAGATATATAAACAATTGATGTATACCATGGATACATAGCCATCAGATGTCTACAGAAGTAAATTTATGCATAAACAAACCAACAAATAACTTGATTGTCTGCATTATAAATGAAACCTCCTTCTAATTCCAGGATCTGCAAAGAAAATGCAACAAGAGCACTGCCTAGCAGGGCATATACGCCAGTTTTTGGCAAAGTTAAATTCCAGGTTAATTCCAGGTTAAACCTTTTTTCAAAGGGAAATAATTCAACTAATATACATCAGAGAGTTATGGGCCTTTATAAAATGTATTCATTGGATCGTGTGGAAGATGTGAGCAAAGTTTCATTGTTGTACACCTAATACTTTGAAAGTAATTTAATAGCCAAAATCACTTGTAAAAGGCAATGTTAAGTAAGTTCCAGGTTAAATCTTTTGTCAAAGGGGAATAATTTAAAAAAAAGGAACCAGAGAGTGATGTGCCTTTATCAGATGTATTCAATGTATCATGCTGAATATGTTTACAAAGTTCCATTGTTGAAGACCTTATACTTTGGAAGTTATTAGCCACAATCTGTTGTCAGGTAAAAGTTAATGGACAGAGAGACGGACGGACAGACAACGCGACGACATAATACGTCCCTACGGGCATATAAAAAGGTTAACCAGTGCCGATGCAGAGGCAAGTAGACGAAAAATCTAGCTAAAACAGAATGCAAATGCACGAGAGATAGTGTGCTGAAACCGTTAACAAGGTTTTGTTAAGATTATGATTGTGATCTTGACCTAAGCTTTAACCGGGTTGTATTTTCCAATTTATTGAACAATGAGCATTATTGTTAGTAGTCATATACAGTCACTCATGGAAAATAGAAAGCTTGTAGTGTACACCATTGTGCATGTTTTCTTTCATTTTCAATTTACCACAATTTTTCAGTCGAGACAAAACAAGTTTTCCGAAAAAAAAGAAAGAATTTTTAGGATTCCATCAGTTCATCAAATATTTTATGCCCAATATTTTACTCAGATAGTTGCATAGTTCCATTTGTCATAGTTTTGTCTGTCTGCCCTTTATTTTAAACATACTCCTGCTTATATGCACATCTGACTGCTTTTTTTACCCCCACCCATTACTGTTTTTGAGTATAATTTGACTTTAAATAGTAATAAGGTATAAGCAAAACATGTTTCAAGTTCCTAGTCTTCTTTGTGTCAATGTATATACAAATTACAGTTCAATAAAGCATTTGTTACAACCAAGAGACATACAGATATACAAACAGACAGACAGACAGAAAGGTGTGCTATAAGGACTTGTTGCTTTTCGACATTTACTCGCGGTGCAATTTTCAAACATGCTGTCAAATTATATGTCTAATGGAACAAGAGGCCCATCTGAAATATGCTATAATTTGACCTCGTAAACACGATAGGGCCTTCATTTTTCATCCGATCTTTATCGAACGTTACCAGATTGTTGATATCAGTGAAAGCTCGGACTAGTTTGAACACCAGCCAGTTCGGACCAGTCACACCGGAGTTATGGCCCTTGGTTTAGTTAAAATTGCTATATTTCGCCTCAACGCGATAGGGCCTTCACTTTTCATCCGATCTGTTTCAAACTGTACCAGATTGTTGATATCAATGAAAGATCAGATGAGTTCGAAAACTAACCAGATCGGACCATTAACACCGGAGTTTTGGCCCTTGATTTTCTGAAGTATGCTATCAACGCGAAAGGGCCTTCATTTTTCATTCGATCTTTTTCAAATTTTACCAGATTGTTGATATCAATGAACGCTCGGACGAGTTTGAAAAATGACGATGAAAATGATGATGAAAATCCGTCAAGTAGTTTTAAATGGAGTAGTCACTGCAAGTTTTTACTATATAACTCTACGTAAACAAAGATGGTCGCTGGGAGCCATGTTTAATGTTGAATCGAAATGATTTCCGCAAAGGACCAAATTCATGTCATGCTAATCATTTCAGAAAAAGTCCCATGTCAATATCACTTATAGTTTTCAAGAAGTAGTTGCTACAAACTTGTTTTGTAAAAATCTGACCTGAAATTTTGTTAGAATCAACTAGACATCAAGAGCAACATTCCTGTAAAGATTCATTAAAATCCGTCAAATAGTTTCAGAGGAGTAGTCGCTACAAGTTTTCATTACATAACTCTATGTAAACAAAGATGGCCGCTGGCAGTCATGTTTTTACTATATACTCTATGTAAACAAAAATGGCCGCTGACAGCCATGTTTAATGTTGAATCAAAATGATTTTCGACAAGGACCAACATCATGTCATGCTGATCATTTTAAAAGAAGTCCCATATCAATATCACTTATAGTGTTCAAGAAGTAGTCGCTACAATCTTGTTTTTTAAAAATCTATTTTTAGCCGTGGCGGCCATCTTGAATTTTCAGCCGGCCTGAAATGTTGCTAGGATCAACTAGACATCAAGAACAACATGCCTGTTAAGTTTCATGAAAATATGTCAAGTAGTTTCAGAGGAGTAGTCGCTACAAGTTTTTACTATATAACTATATGTATAAAACAAAGATGGCCGCTGGCAGTCATGTTTATTGTCGTATCAAAACGATTTTCGACATGCTGATCATTTTAGAAAAAGTCCCATATCAATATCACTTAGAGTTTTCAAGAAGTAGTCGCTACAAACTTGTTCTTTAAAAATCTATTTTTAGCTTTGGCTTTCTGCTAGGATCAACTAGACATCATGGGCAACATTTTTGTAAAGTTTCATGAAAATCCATCCAGTAGTTTCAGAGAAGTAGTTGCTACAAATAAATGTTTACGGTCAGACAGACGGACATGAAATACAGCAATAATTGCTGGTCAAATTGTTGACCATGTAGTATGTTTTCATTCTGCATTTAGGTTGCGGTACACTAATTGCTTTCCCATAGCCCACAATGCAAGCTTTTCCGAGATGAAAAATAACAAGAGGTCAATGACCTTGAAGCTCTACTGATTGATTTTGATTTCAGGAAGTAGTCGCTACAAACTTGTTTATCGACAAGTTTTTACTATATAACTCTATGTAAACAAAGATGGCCGCTGGCAGCCATGTTTAACGCTGAATCAAAACGATTTTTGACAAGGATCAACATCATGTCATGCTGATCATTTTAGAAAAAGTCCCATATCAATATCACTTATAGTTTTCAAGAAGTAGTCGCTACAAACTTGTATTTTAAAACTCTATTTTTAGCTTTAGTGGCCATCTTGGATTTCACATCAACATGAATTTTTGCTAGGATCAACTAGACTTTATGGGCAACATTTCTGTAAAGTTTCATGAATATCCATCTAGTAGTTTCAGAGGAGTTGTCGCTACAAATAAAAGTTTACGGACAGACGGACAGACAGACAGACGGACAGACGGACAACGGACGCCGCACCACGGCATAAGCTCTGCTGATCTCTGATCAGTGGAGCTAAAAATGTGTCAAGTAGTTTCAGAGGAGTAGTCGCTACAAGTTTTTACTATATAAATCTATGTAAACAAAGATGGCCGCTAGCGGCCATGTTTAAAGTTGCATCGAACTAAATTTCGACAAGGATCAACATCATGTCATGCTGTCCCATATCAATATCACTCACAGTTTTAAAGAAGTAGTCGCTACAAATTTATTTATTTTAAATCTATTTTTAGCCGTGGTGGCCATTTTGAATTTCTCGGATCAACTAGACATCAAGAGCAACATTCCTGTGAAGTTTCATGAACATCCGTCAAGTAGTTTCAGAGGAGTAGTCGCTACAAGTTTTTACTATATAACTCTATATAAACAAAGATGGCCACTGGCAGCCATGTTTAACGTCGAATCCAAATAATGTTCGACTCAGATCAACATCATGTCATGCTGATCATTGTAGAAAAAGTCCCATATCAATATCACTTTTAGTTTTCAAGAAGTAGTCGCTACAAACTTATTGTTTAAAAATCTATTTTTGGCCGTGGCAGCCATCGTGAATTTCCGGCCAACCTGAAATTTTGCTAGAATCAATTAGACATCAAGAGCAACATTCCTGTGAAGATTCCAAAATCCGTCAAGTAGTTTCAGAGGAGTAGTCTCTACAACTTTTTACTATATAACTCTATGTAAACAAAGATGGCCGTTGGCAGCCATGTTTAAAGTCGAAACAAAACGATTTTCGACAAGGACCAACATCATGTCATGCTGATCATTTTAGAAAAAATATCAATATCACTTCTAGTTTTCAAGAAGTAGTCGCTACAAACTTATTTTTTAACAAGAGGTCAATGACCTTGAAGTTCTATTGATTGATTTTGATTTCAGGAAGTAGTCACTACAGACTTGTTTTTTGAAAAATTATTTTTAGCTGTGGCGGCCATCTTGAATTTCCGGCCGACCTGAAATTTTGCTAGGATCAATTAGACATGAAGAGCAACATTCCTGTGAAGTTTCATGAAAATCCGTCAAGTAGTTTCACAGGAATAGTCGCTACAAGTTTTCATTATATAACTCTATGTAAACAAAGATGGCCGCTGACAGCCATGTTTAACGTCGAATCAAAATAATATTTGAATCTGATACATCATATCATGCTGATCATTTTACAAAAAGTCCCATATCAATATCACTTATAGTTTTCAAGAAGTAGTCGCTACAAACTTCTTTTTTTAAAAATCTAATTTTAGCTATGGTGGCCATCTTGAATTTCTGGCCGATCTGAAATTTTGCTAGGATCAATTAAACCTTAAGAGCAACATTCCTGTAAAGTTTCATGAAAATCTGTCAAGTAGTTTCAGAGGAGTAGTCGCTACAACTTTTTACTATATAACTCTATGTAAACAAAGATGGCCGTTGGCAGCCATGTTTAAAGTCGAAACAAAACGATTTTCGACAAGGACCAACATCATGTCATGCTGATCATTTTAGAAAAAATATCAATATCACTTCTAGTTTTCAAGAAGTAGTCGCTACAAACTTCTTTTTTAAAAAATCTAATTTTAGCTATGGCGGCCATCTTGAATTTCTGGCCGATCTGAAATTTTGCTAGGATCAATTAAACATTAAGAGAAACATTCCTGTAAAGTTTCATGAACATCCGTCAAGTAGTTTCAGAGGAGTAGTCGCTACAAACTTGTATTTTGAAAATTTACTTTTAGCCGTGGCGGCCATCTTGAATTTCCGGCCGACCTGCAATTTTGCTAGGATCAACTAGACATCAAGAGCAACATTCCTGTGAAGTTTCATGAACATCCGTCAAGTAGTTTCAGAGGAGTAGTCGCTACAAGTTTTTACTATATAACTCTGTGTAAACAAAGATGGCCACTGGCAGCCATGTTTAACGTCGAATCCAAATAATGTTCAACTCAGATCAACATCATGTCAAGCTGATCATTGTAGAAAAAGTCCCATATCAATATCACTTCTAGTTTTCAAGAAGTAGTCGCTACAAACTTATTGTTTAAAAATCTATTTTTGGCCTTGGCAGCCATCTTGAATTTCCGGCCAACCTGACATTTTGCTAGAATCAATTAGACATCAAGAGCAACATTCCTGTGAAGATTCCAAAATCCGTCAAGTAGTTTCAGAGGAGTAGTCTCTACAACTTTTTACTATATAACTCTATGTAAACAAAGATGGCCGTTGGCAGCCATGTTTAAAGTCGAAACAAAACGATTTTCGACAAGGACCAACATCATGTCATGCTGATCATTTTAGAAAAAATATCAA
This sequence comes from Cyrtodaria siliqua, assembly GCA_037043455.1. NCBI lineage: Eukaryota > Metazoa > Mollusca > Bivalvia > Adapedonta > Hiatellidae > Cyrtodaria > Cyrtodaria siliqua. The sequence continues at coordinate 3,368 of JAWPHD010019895.1, read as the reverse complement.
TATCACTTCTAGTTTTCAAGAAGTAGTCGCTACAAACTTATTTTTTAACAAGAGGTCAATGACCTTGAAGCTCTATTGATTGATTTTGATTTCAGGAAGTAGTCACTACAGACTTGTTTTTTGAAAAATTATTTTTAGCTGTGGCGGCCATCTTGAATTTCCGGCCGACCTGAAATTTTGCTAGGATCAATTAGACATGAAGAGCAACATTCCTGTGAAGTTTCATGAAAATCCGTCAAGTAGTTTCACAGGAATAGTCGCTACAAGTTTTCATTATATAACTCTATGTAAACAAAGATGGCCGCTGACAGCCATGTTTAACGTCGAATCAAAATAATATTTGAATCTGATACATCATATCATGCTGATCATTTTACAAAAAGTCCCATATCAATATCACTTATAGTTTTCAAGAAGTAGTCGCTACAAACTTCTTTTTTTAAAAATCTAATTTTAGCTATGGCGGCCATCTTGAATTTCTGGCCGATCTGAAATTTTGCTAGGATCAATTAAACCTTAAGAGCAACATTCCTGTAAAGTTTCATGAAAATCTGTCAAGTAGTTTCAGAGGAGTAGTCGCTACAAACTTGTATTTTGAAAATTTACTTTTAGCCGTGGCGGCCATCTTGAATTTCCGGCCGACCTGAAATTTTGCTAGGATCAATTAGACATCAAGAGCAACATTCCTGTGAAGTTTCATGAAAATCCGTCAAGTAGTTTCAGAGGAGTAGTCGCTACAAGTTTTCATTATATAACTCTATGTAAACAAAGATGGCCGCTGGCAGCCATGTTTAATGTCGAATCAAAACGATTTTCGACAAGGACCAACATCATGTCATGCTGATCATTTTAGAAAAAGTCCCATATCAATATCACTTATAGTTTTCATGAAGAAGTCGCTACAATCTTGTTTTTGAACAAGAGCTCAATGACCTTGAAGCTCTACTGATAGATTGTTGATAGCTAGGTCAACATTCCTGTGAAGTTTCATGAAAATCCATCAAGTAGTTTCATAGGAGTAGTCGCTACAAGTTTTCATTATATAACTCTATGTAAACAAAGATGGCCGCTGGCGGCAAGGTTTAATGTCATATCAAAATAATTTTTGATAAGGATCAACATCATGTCATACTGATCATTTTAGAAAAAGTCCCATATCAATATCATTTATAGTTTTCAACAAGAGCTGTCGGAGAACAGCGCAGCTCGACTATTCGATTTTTCGGAGAATAATAAATTGATAGCTAGTATATACCATTAGAAAACAAGGCTACAACAATGTGGGGTGGGGTTGGGAGCACAACATAACTATGTGTAAGAATTGACCAAAACTACACAGAAATATGTAAAAAAATAAAAAAATCGAGTTTTGAGTGGGGTGCAGGGTGGGTGTGGGAGAGAGACGGGGGTGAATGGTGGGGAGAGTGGGGGTGGTGAGGGCAACATATATGTGTAAGAAGCTATGTAATTATTCACCAAAACAACACAAAAATATGAAAAAAAAAAAATCGAGTTTGAGTGGGGATGGGGTAGAGGCGTGGGGTGGGCAACATGTGTAATAATTGACTAAAACAACAAAGAAATATGTAAAAAAAAAAAAAGAATTCTAGTGGGGGTGGGTGGGTGGGGGGGGGAGAGAGGCGGGGTTAGGTGGGGTGGGGGGGGGGGGGGGGGGTGAGGGGGGCAACATATATGTGTAAGAATTGACAAAAGCAACACAGAAATATGTAAAAAAAAAAGTTTCAAGTGGGGGTGGGGTGTGGGGGAGAGCGGGGGGAGAGGCGGGAGTGGGTTGGGGGCGGGTGGAGGGGGGCAACATATATGTGTAAGAATTGACTAAAACAACAAAGAAATATGTAAAAAAAAAAAAAGGTTTCAAGTGGGGGGGGGGGGGTGAGAGGCAGGGTGGGGGGATGGGGATGGTTGCAACATATATGTGTAAGAAAGGACTAAAACAACACAGACATATGTAAAACAAAATTTAAAAAAATAGATTTTCAAGTGGGGGTTGGGTTGGCGGGGGGGGGAGCGGGAGTGGGTTGGGGGGGGGGAGGGCGGGGGGTAACATATTTGTGTAAGAATTGTCTAAAACAACAAAGAAATATGTAAAAAAAAAAAATATATAGTGGGGGTGGGTGGGTTGGCGTTGGAGAGAGGCGGAATTGGGGGGGGGGGGGGCGGGGGGGGGGGGGGCTGGGCAACATATATGTGTAAGAATTGACTAAAACAACAAAGAAATATGTAAAAAAAAAAAAAAGTTTCAAGTGTGGGGGGGTGTGGGGTGGTTGGGAGGGGTGAGAGGCGGGGTGGGGGGATGGGGATGGTTGTAACATATATGTGTAAGAAAGGACTAAACAACACAGACATATGTAAAAAAAAAAAAAAAAAAAAATTAGATTTTCAAGTGGGGGTTGGGTGGGGGGGGAGCGGGAGTGGGTTGGGGGGGAGGGCAGGGGGCGGGGGTGGAGGGGGCAACATATGTGTGTAAGAATTGACTAAAACAACAAACAAATGTGAAAAAAAAAGAAAAAAAAAAGTTTCAAGTATGGGGCGAGGTGGGGGGGGGTGATGGGGTGAGAGGAGAGGGGGGTGAGGGAGGGAGGTTGCAACATATATGTGTAAGAATTGACAAAAGCAATACAGAAATATGTAAACAAAATAATTATAATAATTTCAAGTGGGGTGGTGGGTGTGGGGGGGGGGGGGGGGGTTGTGGTGATGGGGCAACATATGTGTGTAAGAATTGACTAAAACAACACACAAAAATGTAAAAAAAAAGAAAAAAAAAAGTTCCATGTGTGTGGCGGGGTGGGGGTGGGGGTGATGGGGTGAGAGGTGGGAGTGCATTGTGGGTTTTTGGGGGTGTGGGGGCAACATATGTTTGTAAGAATTGACTAAAACAACGAAGAAATATGTAAAAAAAAAAAAAATCAAGTGTGGTGGGTGGGGTGATGGGGTGATAGGCGGGGGGCGTGGGGTGGGGGGGGAGGGGAGGGTTGCAACATCTATGTGTAAGAACTGACAAAAGCAACTCAGAAATATGTAAAAAAAAAAAAAAATTCAAGTCTGGGGCGGGGTGGGCGCGGGATGGGGGTGGGGGGAGTGATGGGGTGAGAGGCGGGAGGTGGGGGAAGGGTTGCAACATATATGTGTAAGCATTGACAAAAGCAACACAGAAATATGTAAAAAAAAAAAAAAAAAGTTTCAAGTCTGGGGCGGGGTGGGTGATGGGGTGAGAGGCGGGGGGTGTCGTGGTGGGGGTGGGGAGGGTTGCAACATATATGTGTAAGAATTGACTAAAACAACACAGAAATATGTAAAAAAAAAAAAGAAAAAAAAGGTGTTGAAAGGAGTGGGCGCAGGGGTAG